>VWYK01084386.1:0-16857 GCA_013399775.1 Semnornis frantzii | reverse complement strand
AAGATCTAACAGAGTTTCAGACAGATTTTTTTGAGTATCATCTGAAATCATAAAATGTGTTTGTCAAAAAGCCTGAAGAAACTATTCCTGACCCCTGGAGGAGAGTGAAGTGATGGCATTGTGTCATGAAGTACCCTCAGATGGCAGGTTGTTGTTAAAAATGACTGATCAAGATGGGAAACGGGCTGTAGTGGTGAAGAGATAGATGTGATAAACCCCCAGATACAGAGTTAAACCCTGTCCTAAATGCAGTTGTAGCAGCTGGTGACAGCTACCTCAGGGGTCTGTTTTTTCTGAGGCAGCATTTAGCCAGCTTGCCATGCTGGTGAAGTATTACTGAATCAAATTGAATTAAATTTCACACACAGCCATTTACAAACAAAAAAAACCAACCCCAACAAACACACATATTTACCAGACATGCAGCTGTGCCTGATGTTTCCCCAGAAAACAAGTTCCAGGATACATGCAGAATACCCCCAATGAAAAGTTATGCTAGAAATGATTTGATTTGATGGGAAATTACTGTGTCATTTCCTTTTAAAACTGGAGCACTCAAAATAACAGGACAATAATAGGCTATTTGCACAGAACAGAGCAGGGCTTGTCGCCGTGGTCTTTTGGAACATCTTGGTGATCTGTGCTGATTTGGCAGTTGCAGACACAGGGTTTTGAATGCAGAGCTTTCCTAGTGAAGGGAGGGCTGGCCTGATGTGTGGTTTAGGTAGTAGGTGTGATTGATCAATGAAGTAATAGCATATTTCTCTTAGAGCAGACAAGGATTGAATGATGTAGATAAAGTACACAGTCCACACAGCTGACTCCATCTGTTGGTGCAAGTGCTGCAAAGCCTTTTAGGTTAGTTGGAGGTAATGGTTGCTATGAAGTGCAAGCCAGTGAGTGGGTGCAATGTATGTACAAAGGGAGATGTGACACAGGAATTGCTACTACACTGTCATGCTTGGTCTTACTGAATGCTTCATGCTGGGCATGCTCTCCTTTTGCAGTGTGTCTTGGGAAATGCAGTCCTGGAAGAATCAGGCCCGATGTGAGGAGAAGGTGAAGAGAAAAGCAAGTGCCAGCTTCCTTGTAGGCACAGCAACAGTTCAGAAGCAGCACTTTAATGCTGAACTGATACAGAAAGAAACAAAATATTGCAGCTGCAGTTTCAGTCCTTGGTGATGTTTTGTTCAGCAGAATAAAAAAGTTGTCATTCGTGTTGTCAGCAAGATGAAAACAGATGTTGAGTTTCCTTCTACCATAGCCATATCCTACAAGGTTTATACCCATAGCCGTCTCCAACCTGAGCATGGAACTGATCTCTGCATCTGCCTTGCTGAGGAACCAAAGTGATGATGGTGTGTCCCTGGTCCTGTGCAAGCAGAGCATCATTTGAGAAAGGATAGGACAATTCAGGAGGCTGAGCCACAATTCATTCAAATCACTGTGAGTTTTCAATGGGATTTAAAATTATTATTCTTGAAGAAAGAATGTGCTGGCCTCTGCAAGGGAAGCTGAGTTTGGCAGGAGCACAGCAGGAATTGACAGCTAGGCTGGAAACAAGGCAGGGATATGGAAGGGAAGGTATCACCTGTTTCTCACTGCCACTGAGAGGCCTTTGCTAGCTCTTTTTCAGCAGATATGATCTAGTGTGGCAGAGAAACTATTCCCCAAGTGAGTCCTAATGTGTGTTAATACCATGTCTGTCACACAAGTGAACATAACTAAGAAACAGCACACAGAAGTCTGCAGTCTGGAGAGGAGAAGGCTCCAAGGTGCCCTTATTGTGACCTTTCAGTAGCTTAAGGGGGCTACAAGAAAGCTGGGGAGGGACTTTTTAGGATGTCAGGTAGTACTAGGACTGGGGGAAATGGAACAAAGCTGGAAATAGGTAGACTCAGAGGGGATGTTAGGAAGAAGTTCTTCAGCATGAGGGTGGTGAGAGCCTGGAACAGGTTGCCCAGTGAGGTGGTAGAAGCCTCATCCCTGGAGGTGTTTAAGGCCAGTCTGGATGAGGCTCTGGACAGCCTGACCTAGGGTAGGGTGTCCCTACCCATGGCAGGGTGGTTGGAACTGGATGATCCTTGAGGTCCCTTCCAACTCTGGCTGATTCTATGATTCTGTGATTCTAAACCTCTTGTAGCAGGTGGTTGGCAGGTGCTTAGACAAAGATTATTTACCTCTAGCAGTCTGTCACTCAGAAACAGTGATGAGAGCCACCTCAGAAGTGTCATTGAAGGCAAGACAGAAGAAAGTACATCATGAGCAACAGAAGACAGGAGATGAGATAAGTGGCCATTTAGTTTTTCTTTCCTCTGTGATGGACTGTTCATCTCTGGAGATCCCATAGCACACTGCAAGCTTAACCAGGCTGGGCTGAAGAGACTCAAACTGTACTTGCCATGTGCAGGTAATGAGGGGAAGAGAACCATTATGGCCATTATTACTGAAGCCATCTGAGTGCTGTGTGCCATTACTGAATACAGCCAGTGTGCACAGAGGAGTGAGGAGATGGGCAGGTCTCTTATGGTTTTGCTACACTTTGAACACAGTAGTTAAGATACTGGGAGACAACATCAAATTCTGGTGAATCTGATGAATAATGCTCCACTTAATATATAGTGGAATTGATTTGGTTTTTATTCCTGTTCTGGTAAACAGCTGAAAAATGTAAAACTTAATTATTTGTATATAAAGAGTGAAAGTGCAGGTAAGGATAAATAGAAAGAGAAAAGTTAGTGTGCTTGGTTTGTGTTACAGGCACAGAATCATACTAATAATTACAAAGGCTTGTGTAGTTGGCATATTAATTGTTGTAGATATGAGAGAGTAATGATGAACTTTAATTACACAGAGCAGACTATTTCATTTTCATCTTGCCTTTTTTTTTTTTCCATCATCTGTGTTTTATGTACACTAATATTAGCATGCAAAGCAATACTGTATGGTAGTAAATTCAGGGGCATGCACAGGTTAAGACAGATTTGCAGACATCTGTTTAATAGGGAGTCTTCAACATGCAAGTGCTGTGATTTCATGGCTTTTGTAATGCATCAGATGCTGGGCAAATCTTGTCACCTACCTGTTCAAACCACCTGTTTTTGGAGTACTCTTTAGGAAATAATATGTTTTTCTACTTTTTAGGAAATAATATATTTTTCTTCATATTAGAAAAACAAATCTTTACTGCAAGGGTGGGCGGGCACTGGAACAGGCTGCCCAGGGAGGTGGTGGAGTTCCCATTCTTGGAGGTATTAAAATCCTGTAGACATGGCACTTTGGGGAGTAGTTTAGTGGGCATGGTGGTGTTGGTTGATTGTTGGACTTGATGATCTTAGAGGACTTCTCCAACGGAAACAATTCTATGTTTCTGTTATTCAACTGTTTCTTCAATTCTGTTGGGGGGAAAAAAAAAAAAAAAGAGAGAAAAAAAAAAAAAGAGAAAAAAAAAAAAAAAAAAAAAAAGAAAAAAAAAAAAAAAAAAAAAAAAAGAAAAGAAAAGAAAAGAAAAGAAAAGAAAAGAAAAGAAAAGAAAAGAAAAGAAAAGAAAAGAAAAGAAAAGAAAAGAAAAGAAAAGAAAAGAAAAGAAAAGAAAAGAAAAGAAAAGAAAAGAAAAGAAAAGAAAAGAAAAGAAAAGAAAAGAAAAGAAAAGAAAAGAAAAGAAAAGAAAAGAAAAGAAAAGAAAAGAAAAGAAAAGAAAAGAAAAGAAAAGAAAAGAAAAGAAAAGAAAAGAAAAGAAAAGAAAAGAAAAGAAAAGAAAAGAAAAGAAAAGAAAAGAAAAGAAAAGAAAAGAAAAGAAAAGAAAAGAAAAGAAAAGAAAAGAAAAGAAAAGAAAAGAAAAGAAAAGAAAAGAAAAGAAAAGAAAAGAAAAGAAAAGAAAAGAAAAGAANGGAAAAAAAAAGGAAAAAAAAAAAAAAAAAAAAGGATGGTGGACAGCTTCATTAGTGACCAAAACTGTACCTCTTACCTTCCCTAAACCAATGAGTATTTATAGAAATGAAGAAGCCAACTTTACCAAATAAACCAGCATTTGCAAAATCAGTGCTGTAATTTGTAATTAGTGTTGTTTGGAATGGTTTGCTGGTCAGGTCATGCCTCAGGTTTGATGCTGGAAGTGTTCTGAGTGAAACTCATGTCACTGAACTAATCCCTTTTTACTAGGGACTTAGCAATCCACACATCTATATCAGTTTCAGTTCCAAAGCAACACAATAAAGGAAAATAGTCCACTCACTCTGCTGTTTTATGGTCAATGATATATGTGCATTTAAAATTCATAGAGGCATATCTGTAAGTGCAGGCTTTCAAGGAAGGGGGCTGCTATGCAGTAAAGGTCTTAATGAAGGACACAAGCATGAACCCACTGAATTTCTTTGCTAGTGGCAGGACTCAGATTTTGATTCGCAGCTCTCAGATGAGCGGTGGTGGCCTGAGCATGCCTGAGAGAACATACACATGGTCCCCGTGGAAGTTGTTAACCATAAATCTGTTTAAGTCCTGAAAAAAAAGTGTTTGGACTGCACGAGAAGCTGCAGATAGACTGAGAGTGGAGCAAGGGGGAGAAAAAGTAAAAAGTGGTCAGGAAGATGCATTTTATGTTACTGCCTCTGTAGGAACCAATAACACTCCCACAAACACTTGAGTGTTCTCACTGCTTTCTTAAGAGCATTAAGGCAAGAAAGACTTTCAGTGCTTACTGAAAGAAAGGTTGCTAGAGTTTATTTAGAGAAAAAACTATGAGTCTTCAGAGAGGTTTGGGAGGCTCTTTTAGATGGTTGCATTCCCTTAGGGCATAACCCCATAGGCCAAGTAGAGCTCGGTGGGCTGTCCTGGAGGTTTGGCCAGTGTAGCATTAGCAAGTGATCTCTGTCACACGAACAGCTCCAAGGAAATATTTGATACAGAAGAATTTTCCTTCTGAAGGAGAACACCAAAAGGATTCATGAAGGCTCCCTTTTAGCAGTCGGCGCCACCAGTTTTCTCTTAGATTATTTTTGGAGATGTATTTAATTTACATTGCTGTAGCAAAAATTAATTGGCAAGATGAAACTGTGGATCAGTGTTGAAAATTTCTCCTAAGCAAAGTCTGGCTAATATTGACTTCAGTGTACAGTAGCAGCATGTTTGTGCTGAGTGCTGATATGAACTCTCCATCTGCAGATGTCAGCCTCCTAACTGTCACGCTGGTCAGGGCTGAACATATGGTTGAGCAGTGTTTTTCAAAACTTGGTTCTGCTGGCAAGGATTGGCCTCTTCATGCTGTGCACTTTGTTTATGGCTAAGGAAGGCAGGAAGAAGAAAAGGAGTAAAAATTGGTGTAAGTGATCTGAGTGTCTGTAGCGACTCTTCCTCACAGACAGGTTTTTGCATCTGGTCTGGGGTACTCACAAAGTGCTGTTGCAGGAGTGAAAAAAAACCACCTCCCCACAATTAGAATTAGAGAAATGTAATTAAAGAGAAATGACAGCAAAGAAGTTGCTAAAGAGTCCCAGATAAGTGTGCTGAGATAATTTCATTTGGTAAAACCATTCTGTGAGTCTAAAACCTGATCTGTGCCCACACACAAATATTAACAAACCCAATAACAACACCCCTCCTCTTCCCCCCAATATTCTTTGTGTAGCAGCTAATTTAGTTTGATGATACTTCTGAATGAGTAATTTCCCCCTTGGGTCTCAGATGGGATACAAAAAATCTTTTTTTCTTTTTTTAAATGTATTATTGGAAGGATAACTTTTACACCCCTCATAATGAATTTTCCTGAAGAACTTCATTAGATATTTTTGTTCATGGCATTTGCTGGCCACCCTAAAATTTTATTGCCAATATCTGACATGACATTTACAGCTTCTGTTTCAGACCTGGTGGAGAGATTGTGTTTTGCCTGATTTTTCTAGGTACTGTGTGGCTTCACCTGAGAACAGACCCTAATTCTCCCTAGAGTTGCTGCTTTGCTTTGGGCATTAGGGCTGTAACCCCAACAAGCAGAAGTCAGTGTGCTAAGCACAGACTCATGCATTCAGTTTTGTACTGGCCCGAGTGCTGAGAACCCAGAGGCCTGTATCCCTGGTCAGGTAACATTATCTGTGCCATTACATCAAGCCCCTTTTCATTCCCTGCCCGTTTATGCCTGCAGAAATCCAGAGTAACTTCCATTAGAGGCTGTTAGTTTATACTCCAGGAATATTTAGTCTCTTTGCTCCCTGCAGCAAACAGCTTGCTTCCAGTGTGGGAAGTACACTGGTAATGTGGTCAGTGACCCAGGCTACACATGTGCCACAGGGTGCCTTGGAGACTCCTTTCCCCTTTGCCACTGGAGCTGGGGACTGTCATTACTCTGTGCTTTGCACCAAGGTTTTGGATGGGTGATACAAAGGCCTTAACATTTTCTCATCTGTCCCTACCATAAGCTGCCTGTATAGCACCAGTGCAGCTTAAAATCTGATCCCCAGTGTCTTTACTGATGTTGCTAATGAGGTTACCAATTAATGGCACCTAACAGTCTGTTGCAAGAGTAGTTTTGGTTATGGAGACAGCTGTCTGCTGGGAGCTGTGCTGAGACCATGAACTCATTTTGTATAAGCAAGGGAGCAGCTGTTGCAGGAACATGGGTGGGAGAGATTAGGTCAGTGGGATCCTGGGGTGTATTAAGAAGAGTGTGTTCAGCAGATCAAGGGAGGTTCTCCTCCCCCTCTACTCTGCCCTGGTGAGACCTCATCTTGAGTACTGCCTGCAGTTTTGGGCTCCCCAGTTTAAGAGAGACAGGGATCTGCTGGAGAGAGTCTGGCAAGGATGACGAGGGGACTGGAGCACTGCCTGAGGAGGAGAGGCTGAGGGACCTGGGGCTGCTTAGTCTGCAGACGAGAAGACTGAGAGGGGATTTAATAAATGTTCATAAATCTCTGAGGGCTGGGGGTCAGGAGGGGTGGGGACAGGCTCTACTCGCTTGCTCCCTGGGATAGGACAAGGAGCAACGGATGGAAGCTGCAGCACAGGAGGTTCCAGCTCAACACAAGGGCAACTTCTTGCCTGGAAGGGTCCCAGAGCACTGGCACAGGCTGCCCAGAGAGGTTGTGGAGTCTCCTTCTCTGGAGCCTTTCTAGGCCTGTCTGGATGTGTTCTTGTGTGTCCTGAGCTGCATTGTCTGGTCCTGCTCTGGCAGGGGGGTTGGACTCGATGATCAGTTTGGGTGCCTTGCAACCCCTGACATGCTGTGAGCCTGTGCTCCTCTGATCTCACTGCCACCACAGGGCTGTTCATTGCAGCAGGCAGCAGGTGGAAGTAACTTCAAGGAACAAAACCCTTGCTGGAGTTGGACCTGGAAGATCTAGACACAAACTCACTGTATCCCATTAGAGTCTTCTAATCCATCCTGTTGCCCTGACTTTTGGAAGTAATTAGTCAGAGTTTTGAAGCAATTTATTATCTTTATAGAACTGAGCTGTGTTGATCTGTGGTGTGGTATCCTCTTTGCACCTGACTGCAGTCTGTAGCTCTTGGTGCCTGCATATCACCTTATTTATTAATAAAGCTCCCTCTGCAAGCAGCCTTCCACCAGAGGCTCCTGAGTATTTGGAATACAATACAAAAACACATTTAATTTCACAGGTAGCACAGTTAGGCAAGGAGTTCTATTTATTTAAGTTTCATTTGAGGGTTAGGTTACTTGTGGCATGGAGTAGTTGCATTTCATCAGTCTGAAAAAAGGTGGCATTATAGATCTACATTGCACTCCCCTAGTGCTTCAATACCTGCAAAGTACAGCACACTTTCAAACACAAGTGGGTGATTGCTCTGCTGTGGAACGTGGCAGGACTGTTAAGAGTTAACAGTTAGTGGCTTTCCAGTTTCTTTCTGTTGAACTGAAGACAACACCAGGTACTACAGTTTTGGGGGAAAACACAAAATGTACTAAGCATGTCCACTCTAGGATTCACACCCATTCATTTTGGGATCACCTACACTCAAAAATATCTGAAGAGCATTAGTTGTTTGTCCAGGTAACCTTGTTTGGGAAAAGCAAATCTTTTCATGCTCACCTAAGTACTGCCTAGATACAAAGAGCTACCTATTTTTAGATGAAAGTTAAGTTTTGTATGCACTGTCAGAGAGTCACAGCATCACAGAGTCCTTCTGGTTGGAAAAGACCCTTGGGGTCAAGTCCAGCTATTAAACCTACTCTACAAATTTCACTCCTAAACCATATCCCCAAGCACCACATCCAAATGGTCTTTAAATGCATCCAGGGTTGGTGGCTCTACCACCTCCCTGGGCAGCCTGTTCCAATGTCTGACTACTCTTTCTGTGATTTTTTTCCCCCTAATGTCCAGTCTAAACCTGCCCAGTTGCAGCTTGAGGCTGTTTCCTCTAACACTAATTACCTGTGAGAAGAGATGTTCAGGTGTGCAGCTGCTGGGTTGTAACCAGAAGTGGGTGTCTGGTGCAGAGGACCAGGTTAGAGCTGACCTGAAATACACAGTGTGGAGTCAGCTCCATGGCATCAACTGCTTTGCTCTACAGATCTGCTGCTCCTGTGGTGCTAGCTTGGGCATGGAGATACAGCTCCTGGCGTTTGGTTAGCCTGCAGCAATGGATTTCACAAAGAGCAGAATGTGGCCTGCCTCCTGACCCTTTTTTGTTCATTATGGTTGTGTCAATGTTTGAACACCTAGGAAAAAAAATAAAAGATCAGGTGTTAGTGCACCGAGGGAAAAAACATTTAGACCTCAGTTTAGAACTCACTCAACTGGGAAGACTGAACTTCATCCAAGTCTCTGCCTGACCCACAGTAGTCATCTTTGCCATTTCTCTGGGACTCTGAGTGCAGCTGATCTTGAGACAGCTTTTGGAAATTGCCTCTTGCTTCCCATGTCCATGCTTATTTTCTGTGGGAGACACAAGAGTCAGTAGACATGTGCCATGTTTCATTTCAGAGGTCTTCTGCTGCACCCACACTGGTGAGAGCCCTGCCTATCCACCCACACTTCTGGGAATGTTTCTGCCCTTCTCCAGTGTGGAAGGAGCTTTCCACTCCACTCCCACTGCCAGACCACTGGGCAGGTTATTTTGCTCTTCTCACCAAAGGGGCCACTGAAAATACATTCAAGGGTACCTTGTCTGGTATATGATAACCTCCAGGCCCACTTTACTACACTTAAGAAAGAGAAAGTGCCAGAGCTTCCTTTTGCAGTTTGACATGTTGGATTTCAAACCCATTATCTCTAATTGCTACAGCTTAATTTGATAGCAGATGATGGCCTCACTTGAAAGGTCTCAGGAGGATAATACTTTTGGGCAGAATCTTTTAGAAGTATATGGCACTCTGCACTCATCTCTTACTGTTTATGAACAGAGATTTGCCTTTGGTGTTTTCCCAGCATCTGGACTAGTCCAAGAGATAGAGAAAGAGCCTTTCTCAGTGTTGGTTTGGTCTGTCTTGCTGTTTATTTGCTCTCTTGAACTTCCCTATCAAGACAGCTAGAGGACTTTTTCTCACCTACAGCTTTCATAACATCCCTAAACTTTCTGTCTAGTGTTCAGTCTTAGTCTCTCATCTCAAATGCATATTAGTTCAGCATTTTACTTCACTTTATTTTTCATGGTTTAGTTCAGTTTGACTCATTGCTGCCATATCCTAGCTTATTGCTTTAGTCTTTTTAGGGTTTGCTGCTCTAAAGGTTGCAGAGAGATGATTTGTCAGCTGGAAATGGTTCTGCCTTAACATCACTCTGATTTTTCCTGTCTCCATCTGCTGGTAAAATGTGAGATTTGCTGTTCAAACAAAATCCTATAATGAGGAACAGAAACTATACATTTCAAATAATAATTACTACTTTTGCTGTTATGGAGACTTTCCATTAGGAACTGGGGGGTTGGACTGGAGGATCTTTCGAGGTCCTGACATTCTGTGATTCTGTAACTGGATGGAAATGATCAATTAATTTATTTTTAGGCTGCTTAATAACAGCTGCCGAATACTTAGGACTTTTGATCTGTTGTAGATCTATACTGTGCTGACAAGGAATATTTAGATAATCAAATGGGTGTACTAATAACCTGGGAATTCAAATCAATATGCTGATGAAACTAGAGTTGTTCATTTGTAGGGAGGGAATGAGACAAATGATCATCACTCTTTAAAAATATTAATTTCTAATCTTCTTACAGTTACTGAACCAAGCAGATAAAGGAAATAACATATAGTTGGGATTCTCATGTAACTGATTGGTTGGTTGAATTTATTCCTGCAGACAAATATATAAGGAGGACACAGAGATGTTGGAGAGAGTTCAGAGGAGGGCCACAAAGATGATTCCAGGGCTGGAACACCTCTGCTGTAAGGACAGGCTGAGGCAGCTGAGGTTGTTCAGCCTGAAGAGAAGACTCCAGGGGGACCTTAGAGCTGCCTTCCAATAGCTGAAGGGATCCTACAGGAAGGCTGGAGAGGGACTTTACATAAGGGTGTCTAGAACAGGACAAGAAGGAATGGTTTGAAGCTGAGGGAGAGTAGGTTTAGACTGGATCTGAGGAGGAGGTTTTCTTCAGCGTGAGGGTGGTGAGACTCTGGAACAGGCTGCCCAGGAAGGTCATGGAGGTCTTGAGCAGCTGAGTCTAGCTGAGAGGTGTCCCTGCCCATGGTGGGGAGGTTGAAGCAGATGATCTCTAGGGCCCCTTCCACCCTAATCCATGTTTCTGTCATTCTCCACAAACTAGCCCTGGTTCCTCCTAACAGTTCCAGTGCAAAATTTTCCAAGGCTGAATCCGAAGGGAGTAAAATGCCTACAGTCTTGTTAGGAGCTCATCATGTACAAGCTAACAAGGTGGGGGTTTCTCTGCAAAACTTTTGGTGAGGATGTAGTTCTTTCAGAGCAGTGTTTTACCCACAAAATCCACCATTGCTTCCCATGCAGGGGAAATGCATCCTCGAGGCTGCAAAATGTCAGCAGAGCTGCGGTGACCAAAATGTGCTTTAACTCTGCTGTTGTCTGAGCTGGCTGCTCAGGAAAATGTTAGAGGTCATATTTTCTGCATGTAAAGCAGAAATCCTACAGTTATGTGTGATTTATGTTATTTTGGGAAATATTTAGGTCGACATTTATTTCCATCTACTCCTAATGTTTTGTAGATGCTTTGATGCTTTTACAAGAGGTTGTTACAGACCTGAACGTTCTCTATAAAACCACCAACCAAGCCTTTACTTTTATTTTCCACTTCAGTCTATTCTGTGTTTATAGGAATTCTTTTAAACCATTGTAAATATGCTTATAGGTTTTTTATTCATTCATGAATCGGGAGGGGGTTTTATGAGACCTGTTTCTCCCAAGAAATTTCCCATGAGATGGTCCAGCTATTCTCAAGCAAGGAATTGCAAGCACTTTTCTTTTAATGGCTTTAATTTTAAAAGCTTTTGTGTTAAATTTTGTTTTCTCCTCTTCAGAATAACTGCAAAAATGACAGCCTTTCATTATACAGATTTCTTTGCTGTCTTGAAAAAGGTTTTCATCTGTTCAATTCACTGGCAAACTTTTTTTTCCTTCTTTACTCCCACTAGCCCTGTAGGTTCCACCTCAAGGAAAGAGGCTGACTCCCTCCTCAAGCATCCTTGGTCAAAGGGATCCTTAGCCCAAGCCTCTCTTAAAGTCACTTCTGTCCAGAAATTTATTCTTTGTGTCCATGTCTAAAAACAAACAAAGAAACAACTTCAATCTCAGAGTGTAAATAGAATTTGTAGGGCTGCAAATGAAAAGAAACATCTCTTTAGTTGTATCTGAAGAACGTAGGAGGAGCATTGAATAAACATAAAAACAAGAGTAAACAGGAAACCCTGCAATACAAAGAGTAAAATTAAGTCATTTCTCACTGGTAGAGATTGAAACCATTCCAGCAGCTGTGAAGATGAATTGTGTCTTGGCAGTGCCTGTCATGCTGTTGGCCAGAACTGGTTTAGGATAGGGGCAAAACCTCTGTGATGGCTGAAACAAGTGGGATGAAGTTTGACCTAAAAGATTTAAGAATCTAAGTCCAATTTTTGAAGTGAGACTTCTGTTCCAAAGTGATTTTTGAAAGTAGGGCTTGGACTCTCGCCATAATGAGTGAAAGTTCTAAAAATACCTCAGTGATTTATAAATATCCTCCTTGCTATTCCAGAGCTGTTAGTACCCAAGTCACTTTCACGGTGGCATTTAAGCTGCTCAGTCATAGAGTTATCAAGAAGGAACTCAATTAATAGCTGGTCTGTCCAAGTCAGGATTTACTTAAACTATCCCTGGCATATTTGTCTAACCTACTCTCAAAATCCTCCTGTGACAAACATCCCACAGCCTCCCCAGGCAAACACTTACTGTACGTGACCATCCACATCAATAGTGAGTTTTTCCTAATGTCTAATGTAAATCTCCCATGCTGTGGTTTAAGCCTATTACTTGTCCTGTCCCTTGTGGACATTTCATAGCCTTTCAGACATCTGAATAGCATTATCATGTATTCCCTCATTTGCCTCTTTTTAGCCTTAGTTGAAGCTAAAAAAACCCTGTCCCCTTAGGCACTGTGAAAATTTTTACCCAAAGCCAGCTTATAAAGCAGAGCAGCTTTGTTATTGCCTCTATCAAACAGCAATTTCAGGATAAAAGGATAGTGTAATGGCATGTGGCAGGAAAGCTTGATACAACTGTGTCCACTTCAGAGCCTTCATGCTTTAAATGCAGATTTGGGGCTGTATCGTTTGCTCAGCTTTTTACTTCTTGGGATGTCAGTATTGGGACATCAAAAGTCTCACTAAGTAGCTACCTTATTCAGCTTACTCATCTGGTGTATTGCATGTGTAGCTAAGGTTCTCTTCATGCCAGGTGTGCTCAGCAGCTTACTCATCTGGTGTATTGCATGTGTAGCTAAGGTTCTCTTCATGCCAGGTGTGCTCAGCAGCTTACTCATAGCCATGCAGCACCTTCAGCAGCACTACAGGCTTTCTGAAACCAGAGCTTCCTTACTGCTTTGTACACCACCGAGCAGAATGAAGCCTCACCTAGCCATGTCCAGGCTCCATCAGAGCGAGTTATGTTGGAGTTGCAAGTAGAGATCTTCAAGAGCATTACTGTCTTCCCCTGAAGAAGTTTCCGCTCTGTGTAAACCATTTTTTTCCCCTGCTCTTTTTGACTGACAAGATTTGGAGAGTTTGTATTCATTTTTCTGGCACTTCAGTTAGGAGGCATGACAGAGAGTTGATGCAGATCTTGCTTCTTCATATTTTTAGAAGCAGCTTGCTGCTTTCTTCAGCAGGGCAGAGAAATGCAACTTCAAGAGCACATCTACATCCTGGCTACTTACCTTTGGGCATCAGTGTCCTGGGAGAGGGGTAGGGGGACCATCAGAAAGGGGCACTTTACATTATGGCCAGCAAAAGGAGTTTTGTTTTTCTGAGTTTGTTCTTTGACTGTGTTCCCAATGTTCACATGTGTCATCTCCACCGAGGGGACAGCTTGGACAGTAAAGTGATACTGTGTAATGTGCTTCTCTGTAATTAAAACAGAGAGCTCCCCCCTTGGAAATTTCCTAAACCAAAACTCGTTAGTAATAAACAAATGAAATCCTTACCAGTTAATCAACACTGTAAACTTGGGAGTGTTTGGAGAGCGGTGTGAGATAAGGCTGCTCTCACCGGAGGGGTGTTTGACATCGTTAGGGATCTCACCATGCCCTTGGGGTGCTGAGAAAATAATGATTGAAGATGAGGCCCCCCACAGAGCTCCTCTGTGAATTCCTCCCGAGATGAAAGCTGCAAAGATCAGGACTTTTTTGTTGGCCCTGTTTTTAAAGCTTTTTTTTGTTTGTTTAAATAGTGGGCAGCAGTGACAGGCAGTACCCAGCAAATCCTTAATGATCCTGGTAGCAGAACCTGTCATGATGCCACAAAACTTCGGAGCTGGCGGTTAGTGAGATGCTAGGAACTTCTGGTGGCATGGGAGCTGTGCTGTTTGCTCAGAGCAACCATTCCCAGCTGATCTGTCTGAGGCTTTAACCTGCACTGCAGATTCCTCATCTTCCTCTATCCTGGATCCACAACACCATTCACTTCTGTCAGGACTGTGACAGTCTTCTTGCCACACATGTGCAGAAGTTTTGCTCTGACCCAACCATCTCCTGGTGCAGCAGGGCACAAACCTTTGGCACACACCTGCCTGCCTGCCCTGTTACACACATGTAGAATCATAGAATCATAGAAAGGCAGGGTTGGAAGGGACCTCAGAGATCATCTAGTTCCAACCCCCTGCCATAGGCAGGGACACCTCCCACTAGTATACACCACTGGTAACAGGAATCCAACTTAAAGCAGCCAACTGCACAGAGGGAGGACACCGAAAAGGGAAATCAAGTTAGACTCCTCTTTGATGCACTTTAATCTATTTTCTCTTGTTGAGGCCTGGGTGCTTGGGGTCTGTTTCTGCTTTGTACACTTGGAGGGTTAGGAGGCACGTTTTCTGGGAAAGGCAGTGTAAATCCTCTCTGGGTTTTTAATGATGAAGATGAATGATGATGAATGTGATCTGTCTAGAGTGAGCTTCAGAAGGTACAAGACACTAGGATGTCCTAGGAAAATATAAAGAATCTGAGCTTAAGGTTGGATCAAACTGAACTTTCCTACATTTTGTGGCCACAACAATTCTGCTTGATTTTCTTTGTCTGCATCTGGTATTTAGCATTAAGGATTTCTCAGATGCTGGAACTGTTCCTTTGAGTGACAGAAACCTGCTGTGCAGATGGAAGGGACCAGCTTTGGGCAGGGACCTCTTTGTAAGAAGCTTGGGTGTACTGGAGCAGGAAGGACAAAACTTGTCTGGCTGGTAGCTATCAACACCTCCTAACCCAGTATACTTTGGAGTCATGGAGATTTAGAAAGTTATGCTATAAAGTCACTGACATTTTCTCCATTACTACTGAATGTGTCAGAGCTCCTCTGTGTCACCCTGGGGTGTTCTCTAGAGCCATTGGGATTATTTGGATTCTTCCCATGAGCTCTATGAAAAACAAAAGTAAGTGGGCTGGAGTGAAAATAGAGGCAGTGAGAAAAACAAATTGTGGTTTTCCACACCCAGCAAACTTACTGGAACAGGTTAGCAAGAATTTAAGAGCAGGGGGATGGCAACTGGGAATCATAAACCTTTTTGGTTTTCATGATCTGGCTTTATTTGGTCACCACAGCAAAACTTGCATGTGCTTTGTCACCAGAGGGTCAGTGTGAATTGGTTTTGTTGTGGCATGAGTTACAGCAGCAGTAATGGTGTTATCAAATGTGTTCATTTTGGAGTGCTCTTACTGCTTAAAATACACATTGAAGGGTAGGTGACACTGCCACCTCCAGAGGTCTGAATTCAAACACCATGTTGCACTGCAAGGGAATTGACCATTCTTATTTCATTCTTCACAAGCTTAAATTGTATCACCAGACACAGCCTGCTCTGGAGAAACAGGAGTCCCACTTCCTTTCCCATCGTTAGGATTGAACCCATAGACAGCTGTAGAACAAACGCCCCTCATAGGGATGGTTGGATTTGAAGGCAGGGCTGAACTGCACTGATGAACTGCAGAGACTCTGGGGACTGGGTCGGCTTAGAAGTCTTTAGCTACCATGGCACTGTCACTTTTGAAAATCATATGGTAGGTGTCCTCACTTTTCTGTCACTTGTTCCAAGCAGACATCTGTGTGATCACAAATTTTAAATAACATCCTTCCCCCTCCCTCCCCATTGCACTGTGTATTCATGGAGTATATTTTCAAGCAGGTTTTGGTGGGGTAAATTGTTTGTAACAACTCCTTTTGTATTCATAACTCCAATCAGCTCTGTCACCTGTGAATTAAACCCTTTTGTTGAATGCCTTTATGAAGTGCTAGGTGCAGATTTACTGGGAGGGGGATGAGAGGATGCAAGAGCTATTGCCTTTATTAAACAGCTGCATGATGCATTTCTGTGCTGTGTGTTTGGGTCTGCTTCTGCCTTTGCGTCCTGTGCATCTGGAGAAGGAAGCACAGATACTTTTTGTTTTGTTCTTTACCTAATGGAGTGAAAGATCACTTTTTTATCAAGAGACCAGATGCCCTGGCTTGGCCAAATGACTGCTTGCAAGGCTCTGTAGGACCCTTTGGCTCAGGCAGCTTTCCCATAATGTCGCTTCTGTCATTCACAGGGTGGGCGATCTTCAGGTCTCAGTGGAAGTGGCTTAAATTCTCTGCTGTAAGGAGAATGTGTCCCATGTTTATAGTAACTGATCTATTTGTCCCATCCTCCTTACTGTTTGTTTTCTCTTTTTCTCCCTTTCAGGATGGAGTAGGTGTAGATGAGAAGCTGTCTTTGCGGCGGGTCGCCGTCGTGGAAGATTTCTTTGACATTATCTATTCCATGCATGTTGAAACTGGGCCTAATGGAGAACAAATCAGAAAACATGCTGGACAAAAGAGAACATATAAAGCAGTAAGTAAAAACCCCTACCAAAAGTGAACATCAGCCTCTGAAAGCGTGAAGTATTTGGGTTTAGCAATTTGTGTTTCTTCCAACTGGATTAGCACTGCAGCCTTCACCCTCAAAGTTGCTTCAGAGATCTTTCCATTGTGCATGGAAACACAGAGTTTAGAAATCACATTTTCTGTGTCATAGGGAACAGATCCTTTGATTTCAACTGAGAATTTCTCTTTGGTACAAGTAGAGGATTTATTCTTTCTGTAGAGATTTGACACTTTCTCTAATAACTGTGTTGATTAATCATTATTAAGTGGATAAAGTTTTAAAGAAGACTTAGAAAGTATTGCCACAAATTTGCTAAGTGAGGCACTGCACTTCAGCATATGAATGACTGTGATGGTTTGGG
>VWYK01084378.1:42388-59303 GCA_013399775.1 Semnornis frantzii | reverse complement strand
CAAGAAACAGAGTGGGAATTAAAGGATATGAACCAAAGACAAAGAAATTCCAGAACGGCCAACAGAGTAGCTGGAGGTGCTTCCCACCAGTGTGAGACACAAATTTAATTTAGGTCTTGCCCTTCTGCTTCAAAAACCAATGAATTATTATTTGATTTTTAGACAGGGAGCACTTTTAACTCCTGAGATGAGGACTACCTGTGGTGTTTTCTCCAAACCGAGGGAGAATTTATCAGAGCATTTGCAAATGTGAAGTTAGGGTCTTTAGGGTGCTAACAGAAAGATGCACTCATACATGCATAAACTTCTGTTTCCAAGAAACTATTCTGTTCTATTAAAAAAATGAAATTATAAACTAATGGGATGCTAGCCAGACCTTTTTATCTACATCTGAGATGCTGTGGGTCAGCAGTATTCTTGCGTAGAAAGCATCATCACTAAAGCAGAGAAAAGATGAGCATGCAGGAACAGATGGGAGTTTGAAAAATGGAAACTTGTCTAGCAGGAAAAAAAAGAGTCTATGATATCTTTTTGCTGCTAGCAAGTTTATTAGCTGGATTTTTTAGTGGCTAATCACTAACTGAACTGTAAGCACTAAGTTTTCATAAGCAAAGAAGATGAGGGCTCATAAATTTTTGAAGGAATGCTGGCAAAGCAACAGAAGGAGTCCTTCTGCACAGCTTTGGCTAGCTGCTGAATAACTGCCCTAGGAATGTAAAGGGATTTACCTGCTGTCAGTGTATTCCTTGCCCAACCCTCCCAGAAGAAGGTCAGCAGCAGCAGCTTGTTTACTGCAGCTGCCTTTGCCAAGAGGACATACCCTGCACGGAGACAATCTAATCATCAAGTGGTATTAAGTGAGGAAGGGGCTGTGATTTGGGTTATTTTGCAGGTCTATTTTTATTAGACCATCTGCTAGGTGAGAGCTAATTCAGATGTGTTTGTTAAAAGAGTATTTCTTCTGTGTAGCCACAGTATTCTGAGATACTTCATTTGTGGGAGGGAGGAATGGAAGCATGCTTTTCTTTTTGCTCCCAATCTGTACTGTGGTACAGAAGGAATATGAGGAAATCTATTCCATCTGTGGTTAAGGAGCTGTCCTTCCTTATAACTCAATCCTGCTGCTATTTGTCTGTTGTGTCCTCTCTGTTCAGAACAAATTGTCACACATAGCAAGATGATGATTTTATACTAACTTGTGATTTTTGCTGTTATTATTATTTACTTTTTGGGTGCTTCTTCTAAAAGCCAGCTTTTAATGTGTTAGTAATTCTCATGGGACAGCTGCAAAAATTCTTTCTTTGAAGCTGTCCTAATGGTTGTCTACATCGAAGAGGCACTCAGGTGTAGGTGCTTAGCAGGCAAAGAAACAGCATCACTGCCATAGGCAGCATATATTGCATTAAGGCATGATTGTAATAACTGAGTTATTAATTACACCAGTCATTATTGACAGTGAATGCATTTGGTCTAAGAGCTGCTAGCATTAAAAAAGGAAAAAAAAAAAAAAAAAAAAAGCTAATTTTAGTGNCTAGCATAAAAAAAGGAAAAAAAAAAAAAAAAAAAAGCTAATTTTAGTGTAATTAACAGTTTCAGGGTTTGAATTCAATCAAAGACCAAAAAAAACCCCAAACCCTGAGCTCTTGTTGCATTACCTCATGCTAGAGACAGAGAACTTTGAGAATAAAATACTTCTGTGCTCTGTCTTTCTCCAATCTTTGTAGGATTTAATTTTCATTTAAAAGTTTTAAGCGTGAACTTTTAATTGGCAGGCAAATGAAAAATAGTAGCCCAAACTTTTTGAATTAAGAAAGTAATTTAATCTTAGTTAAATTTAATATTAATAGGTTAATTCTTCCTATTAGGACGTTGCAATCTTAAAGTTTACAAGTTGCTTGGACTGCTAAATGTGACATTTGCTTTGTTGTGAAACCCATTTTCGTTCTAAAGCATGGGGAAAATTCACACAGATACCATAAAAGCTGTGTTTGGAAAAAAAAAAAGAAAAAGAAAAAGAAGAAAAACCTCAATCTTTAAATTGCAACCTGTCTGAATTCGTCAGAGACCCTGAAAGAACCACTGGTGTGCATGTAATGTCTGCCTAGTCTGTCTTGGTTCCTCATCCCAGTGTGAAAAACACAAACCCCACTACTGATTTGTTTAGAACAATTTCCAGGTATGAAGGTTGAGATTAAAGGTAGGTAGTTTGGGTGCAACATCAGTAGTTGTGATATACCTTAATATAGTCACACCATAGTACTCTTATAGCTGTCTTAAGCAGAACACTTAGATTGTCATTGCAGATTCCTGCATCCCTTACTTTTGATTTGTCTGTTTTCCTGTTTCTGTGCATCATTCAAACAGAGATGTTTGTTCAACAGAAAGCAAAAACTCCAGCTTCATAACTTGCAGCAGCTATTAGGCAAGGACTGGGCAGGAGCTATTAGCCAAGGACTGCTGCTCTTGGGGATCAGATAACAGAGCATGGAAAATTTGCTCACACAGGAATTATGTCATTAGTAGCATTAGCCTTGCTGGGTTTTATGAAGGAAAAAAAAAGTAAGTCTTTGTTCCAATTAGCTTCATGTGATACAAATATTACATATTTGTAAAAGAAAAGTTATTTTAAAATCACTAATATAGTCTAAGTGAGTTGTGATAAAGGGTGATAGTTGATAGACGTAAAGCCAAGATTCCAGTGGGTCGACTTCAGAAAGATAATTCAAGTTAGAGATGTTTCTGTCTGCAGTGAGGAATAATAAAGAATTCCAGTCAAGCTGTAATTCATTCTCCAGTATGAGCCCTAAATGTAATCATTTCTACCAGTTCTATTAGTGATTTAAATATGAGGCTGTCATTTTGGTCTTCCCTTCTGCTAAAAATTAACAACTGCCTCCCAATTTTATCTTTTGGTTGCCTTGTTTGTTTCAAATCGCAGACAAAACTCAACGTTCCTGTAAATCAGAGAGAGATTTGCTTGTTTGTGACTGACTGCACATTGCAAGGTCTGGACCATCTCACCCCAAAAGTTGTTGCTGTGTCAGTGGCTGCATCCTGTGTTCTCAGCACAGAAATCACAGAAGCCCTCAGCTCTACCTCGCAACTTGTCTTCTTCAAGGATGCTCTGTGGGGCAATGGTGAGCTCTGCATGGGGTTCTGAAGCAGCTGGGATCAAACTGAAACAGCATCCTAATCCTTGACACTGCCATACATGACCTACAGAGACTTCCACTGTCAACTGAAGATGAGACATTGCATGTTTGGGAGGAAATTTGAAGGGGGTTGTAACTAGAGTTTTCCCCTAGGGTTTCTTTTTTGACAGTTTTTGTCTTCATCTTCAACATAAAGGAGAGTTTAGTGATCTTGCTGTATGCCCACCAGTATTTCTGTCAGCCTTCCCTGGTGGCTGTTGAATCTAATGGCCAGCATCTGTCAAGTTTGCTAGCTGACAGAAGAGTCAAACACTCACAGTCAGTCTAGATGATCATTGTGGGTCCCTTCCAGGTGTAACAGTTAAGAAAGTTGGTTTCATCTGTTTTGATATTCTTGCAGAAACTTGGTTTATTAGATTTACAACCTTTGAAAGGAGTAAGAGGGTGAGCCAAGGCCCTAGGCACAGAACTGTTACAAACTCTTCTCTACCCCTGTAGCAATGAACCTTCACCACCATACAGATCATGTAGGGATGGTAGTTAACTTTACATTCATCCTGAGTTACTGAGAAGTTCAGGTATGATTCTGTATGGTGCCTGCACAGGTAGTTCACATCTCACACCTTCAGTCACTTCCAAAATGGAAGTGGACTGGAAGCATCAACCTGTGTCCTGAAACAAAAATCTCTGCCTGCACCTACTCTGTAATCTTGGAAACAAGGTGAGATCAGCCCAAGGGGTGTCCAAGCTTCTCACCAAGGAGCAGTCAGTAAGGCTGGCTTTGCAGGGAGCATGGAGTCAGGGTGGAATCAGACTCTTTTCTGCCACGTTCAGATTTTTCCAACACCTCTTTTCCCCATGAGCTGCAAAGTGTAAGGAGAGCATGATGCATGTGGCACCGAAAGCAAAATACTTTGTCATTGGGAAAAGCCGATGGAGTCTGTCCATCTGCTTAGCAGCTGGCAGGGATCCTTGTCTTCATTGGCCATGACAATTAACACGGTCACCTTTTTCCTTGTTACTGTACTGAGCTGAAATGTCTTTGTTGGCAGGTAGGATTATTTGTGTTGAACGTACTGTTCTCCTATTACAAAAGCCTCTTTTGTACTCGGCTGCTGGTGCTGACCTCAGGGAGCTGACTGGCCCTGTCAGACTCGACGAGCTGGATTCTACCACACAGGCCAACTCCATCTGTGCTCTAAGAGGTTCGTATGGCCTTTCCTGAAATGAAGGTGGTTAATTATTTGTGCTTATTTTAATCTTGTAGGTCTTCATATTGATTTCCTGCACAAACAGCATGGAGGGATAAAAAAGCACAGCGCTGCTGCGAGTTGTTAGGGTATTGAAGTTTTGAACTTCTTTGTGGGTTCTCTTCCCCTTGTGCTGGCCAAGGTCTGCTCCCACTCACTCATACCCCAGAAAAAATGTTTGATTCACAATCTGGTTTAGTATAGTCCTCTCCTCACTCTCTTCCTTCAGAAGCTGTCCACACCAGCCTTGTTGAGGTTGGCAATAGCAAGGTATACTAATATTTTTTAGGCAGATGAATAAGACATATTAGCCAGATCCTGAGTGGTAGGGGTTAGTGTCTGATTTCCCTGGAGCTTTGCTGCAATGGGGCAATTTAATATTTCACCATAGTCATCTAGCGTAACTTGGCCAATATTTGCTCACCAGCCACTTTGGATCACTGCTTTGTCTAATATTTCAGCCCTACCACTAACCATGCAGAAACATTTCTTACAATGTATTTTCTGTCATTTCCTAATCATGCAGAAACATTTCCTACTGTGTATTTTCTAATGCTTGGACCAGTCAACTTCTTAAGCCTCTCAGTTGTAGATTGTCTATAGGGAAAAGTCCTTAAAAGCCCAATAACTCTTGGCTTTTAAAGACTATTTCCTCTCTTAGTTTAACTCTTAGGATTCCAGTAGCCCTGGTAAAAATTTCTTGATATGCTGTTTTACATTCTTGATATACTGTTTTACATTTACACCTTCAAGTTCTCACTGGAGCATTTGAAATGAGTCTTAAATGATAGCAAATAATGGTTACAAATGACTCTTTCCAGCTCTCATGCCAAGTGCTGAAAAATCAGTTTGAAGCTACACAAAGCTGTTCTAAGCATACCTGCTCTTATGGCAGAGCCACAAGGTAGCACTGCCTCTGTGACTAGCACATGGGCATCTTGCAGTGACAGAGCTTGAACTCTCAACACTGCAAAATGAAAACAAAGCACAGCCAGAGGCACTTCACTCCAAGCCTTTGTCTTGTGTGCATCTCACACCTACCTTGTGAGTTACTTGAAAGCTATTTCTGTCACTGGGTGTGAGATACCTTTTGGCTTTTTATTTAACCTCTCTAAAGCTGAAAATTATCACTTCTTCACTCCTAATTTTATAAGTAGTGCCTGTTGTCTTTAGTCCCACTGATGGTGTACATAGTAGGATAAAGCAAACATTTCCCTGTCCTTTCTTTTTCCAGTAGAAAGAAAATACTCCTTTGTGATCTATTGTATAAACAAGTACTTTACACATATGGGAGGTGTCACCCTTTCCCTGTTCTGTATTACAGATGGAAGAGTGACAAAAGGAGAAATTAATCCCACAGCCTTCTCTTGCTTCATCTGAATCTTGTCCAGGGTAGCTGTTAGCATTATGTTCCCACACCTTGGTACCAGCATAGAATATAAAGTGTCTTCTTTGTGCCTATGCTAGTGCTAAATATAGATTATGTGTAACTAAAATTAGTTAATAGCACTTGAGACATGAATCCAGTGTTTTGGAATTCAGTTAGTTATCACCTACATCTTTCTACTGAAGAAGTGACACTAACAGCATTAACCCTACTTTGTTGGAGGGAGGATATGCATTTGATGGAGTATCCCATGGAGGAAAATTTGTCGCTTTCAGAAGTCACTCAGTGTCTCTGCCTCTTCACTGAGGGACATGTGAATATGGTTTTCAGTGAGAAGCAGTATTACCTTCTTCATTCTTGGTTTTTGTGCCCTCCTTTCACTTCCTGTACTTTTGGTCACCTACATATGCTGTTCCTAGCTCTGTTCTCACTTAACACTCAAAAAAGGCTGCAAAGCTTTTACCCCTTCTTGAAAGACTGCTCCTCCCTGCTCCTTTGCAGTTATGGCTGCTCCACCTGGCTCAACCTTCCCTAGAAAAACTTCTTTGTAAGCACTGAAAAATGCAGGCTGTCATTCAAGTCCCTGTGCACAGGTACAGTAACTGGTCAGTGTCAGAGCTTCCCAGGAGTGCCTGGACTGAGGGGGACAGAGGCCATGCTGCCTGCCAGGTTTTAGGTAGCTTGGTTGTTTTTTGGAAGATATGTAAATAGAATGTTCCTTCCAGCCTCTGAAGTTCTTCCAGTCCTAACTCAATGCTCAGAGCTGAGCCCTAACCACCCTGGTGCAATTCTACAGCTTGTCCAGCCTCACAAGGAGCACAAGTTTGTCAAAAACTCTTGTTTCAGAGAGATCCAATCACACCAGCTCTGGAATGGAGTGTTGCTCTTCAACAGATGAGTGTAAACCTGTGGCTGATTACTACTAGAAAGTTTATTCTTCTTTTAGAGATGAGTGTGTGGTCCACACCTGTGAGCTTCAGCGTTAACAGATTTATTTTCCTATCACTATGCTTGGCAAAGTAATTTCCAGTCTCCTTTTACCATATAGTAGCAGTCAGGATGACTTCAGCCTTGGCAGTTCATACAGAACTGTTTTTCCTCTTAATCATACTTAGGAACAAATTCTTGTTAGCCTATACAACATTTGTTATGTTGGACTATTACTTGATTAATTGTATTTGCCCAGTATGTGACTCACCACCTGTAATTGAATTTTGACATTAGATATTTTCATACCCAACACCCTTATGCAGGGGTGGGTTTTGGTTTTGTTTTTTTTTTTTTTCAGTTTCCCTCTTAACAGTGTGAAGAAAATGAGGCTCCCAGGTGACCTTATTGTGGCCTTCCAGTATCTGGAGGGGGCCTACAAAAAAGCTGGGGAGGGACTTCTTAGGCTATCAGATAGTGACAGGACTGGGGGAATGGAGCAAAGCTGGAGGTGGGGAGATTGAGACTGGATGTGAGGAGGAAGTTCTTCAGCATGAGAGTGGCGAGAGCCTGGAATGGGTTGCCCAGGGAGGGGGTTGAGGCCCCATCCCTGGAGGGGTTTAAGGCCAGGCTGGATGAGGCTCTAGGGTAGGGTGTCCCTGCCCATGGCAGGGGGTTTGAAGCTGGATGAGCCTTGTGGGCCCTTCCAACCCTGACTGATTCTATGATTCTAATTATATTCTATGATTCTAACAGGATGGGGAAAGTCAGCCTACATAGGTTTCTCTTTTTTATTAAACTTTTCCCCTTCCTGGCCGTAAATAAGGGTGACTGATTGGGAAAAAGAATATCCACTTTATTTTTCTGGATGTTTCAACCAGAGTATTACTTCTAATCCTCAGCTCTCCTTTGCATTCCTCAGCAGAGACCTGTTTTTCCAGGTGTTGTCCTATTGTCAGTCTCTTCTTAATGATGTCACCCACAACCCATCAAAATAGACTAGAGGTAAAAATAAAGTTTTGGCTATGTGTGTTTCCATTTAAAAGAAAATAGGCAAAAGGTTTATGCACACAAAGCAAAACCTTGAGTCTTGACAAAGATGTGCAGCGGTTCAGCAGCTCGAAGCTGAGAAGTCACTTTGCATGTAGGATGCACAAGACTGTCACTAGATGATGACCCTGTCTGGAGTCCTGTGTGCAGTTCTGGAGCCCCCAGCACAGGAAGGACATGGAAGTGTTGCAGTGGGTCCAGAGGAGGCCACAAAGATGCTGAGAGGGCTGCAGCAGCTCTGCTATAAGGACAGGCTATGAGAGTTGGGGCTCTGCAGCCTGGAGAAGAGAAGGCTTCCAGGAGACCTTAGAGTAGCCTTCCAGGATCTGAAGGGGCCTACAGGAAGGCTGGGGAGGGACTAGTGACAAGGTCTTGCAATGACAGGACAAGGGGCAATGGGTTTGAAGTGGCAGAGGGGAGATTGAAAGTGGATGTTAGGAGGAAGTTGTTTGCAGTGAGGGTGGTGAGACACTGGCACAGCTTGCCCAGGGAGGTTGTGGCTGCTCCCTCCCTGGAGGAGTTCAAGGCCAGGTTGGAGGAGGCCTTGAGTGACCTGTGCTAGTGGGAGGTGTCCCTGCCTATGGCAGGAGGTCGGAACTGGATGATCCTTGAGGTCCCTTCCAACCTTACCATTCTATGATTCTGTGATCTGTTGCCATTTTCAGTTGTGTTTATTCTGGCTTCTGTGATCTCTGGTGGTTTCCCCCAAGGAATTCTCTATTGCCATCAAAGTAAGCCTCTCTCTAGACATGATCTCGTCAGTATGATCCTGATAGATTTCCTTCACCTGTACTTGTATTACCTGTGCACTGGCATCCTGCAGGTGCAATATGGCACACAACTGGAGGAAAGTTAAATAGCTTAGAGGCAAACAGATCTGCCAAAGAGTGAGAATTTGCTTTGGTTTGGGTTTTTTGGTTGTTGGTTTGTTTGTTTTTGTGGTTTGTTTTGGTTTTTTAAAAGAAAATGAAATTTATTCAGCAAACTAATTGGTAGCTTTTCTTTTCCATGAGGAGGGCAACATGCCCATGCCGTGGCAGAAAGCATCCTGCCTTGCAGTAGCAAGTGCTGATGGAAAATCCCAGCTTATCACAAAAACTGAAAAACCTGTAACAGTCCAAGGGGTTAAATGCAGAGTTGCTTATGCTGTCAGTGAAATCTGTGTTGGTTTGTTGTGTGCTTAGAAATTGGGTCATGAATGTTGTATTTCATAGAATGGTCTGGGTTGGAAGGGACCTCCAAAGGTCATCTTGTCCAGCCCCCACTGCAGTCAGCAGGGGCATCCTCAACTTGATCAGGTCACCCAGAGTTCTGTTGAGCTTCACCTTGAATATCTCCAGGGATGGGGCCTCAGCCACCTCCCTGGGCTGCCTGTTCTAGTGTTCCTCTACCCTCATGGTGCAGAAGTTTTTCCTAACATCCAATCTACTCTTCTCTAGTATAAACCATTGCCTTTCATCCTATCACTGAAGACCTTTCCTGATCTTCAGACTTGCTGTCCTTGGAATTCCCAGAAAAAATGACAGTTTTGTTTATGTGCAGCCCCCTCTTTCCTGCCAGTCCTTGTCCCAGGAGCACCAGGAAGGCAAGGGATTAATGCCCTGCCTTACAGCACAGTGTAAAGGCTCCCTATTCTCCCAGGCTTGTTTTTATTGACTGTGGTACAAAGCTGTGAGATTCCTGCTCAGCAGGAGCTGGGAGTTTTCATCTATGCTTCTGTTGTACCAACAAGGATTTGTTTTAGTGTAATTTCACTCTAACAGGTGATCCACTTTATATGCTTCTAAGTATTTAGAAGCATTTCCTCTGTAAGTAATGCTCACAATTTCAGTGTATGGTTACCGTAAAGCATAATACACTCTTTACTGGCTTCTCATAAACCTCTGAATATATTCTTTCTTGCCAAAACTAGCAAGGCCCTTTTGTATTAGTCCAAAGTATCTTTGGCATTCCCTTCTTCTGCACACACTTAAATCTGTGGGCCAGATCTAATCTCTGTTAAATGGGTAGAAATGAAGAATAACTCCATTGTTAATGCAATTCAACCTGCATCGTTGTTTTCAAAAGGGATTGAGTTTTCTCCTCAGTTTGTGTTTCCTACATAGCAATATCAGGCTATCTGACCTGATGCTTTCTATGGCTGCTGATTGCCAAGGATACATCAGGGCAGCAGAAAGAAAACAAAAAATCCAAATCAGGAAAGCAGTAAAACCCAAACCAAAAGAACTGAACCAGTTTGGAAAGTTAGTTATCGGTTATCTACCTGGTATGTCCAGAATGTAACACACCTGGCCATGCTGTCATCCCTTGATGGAGTTCTGAACAACAGAGGGAGTGAGACTGTTGAAGGAGCTGATGCCTGGCTGTGACAAGACTGAACTGAGGGTCAAAAAGAGTCACTGCTGCTGTGAAGCCTGTGAATGCTGTATTCTGTAAGAATTCCATCTTCTGCAGGTACTGTTGTCGGGGTTAATGAGAGCACTGCTTTCTCCTGGCCTACCTGTGACAGATGTGGCAATGGAAAGTTGGAATTGTGTCCTCAGGACAGGTAAGAGTCAGCATGCTCCAGAGCACTCCAGGTGTTCTGCAGATGTAGCTGTAACAGCAGCAGGTGATGCAATGATTCCTGCAGGCACAGGCTGCGCTTTGTTCCTTCCTACAACTAAGACGTAGTATTTTTATTGCTGATGAACTGATAAAACCTGCAAGGTTAGATTCATTTATTTAGAAAGATACAAGTAGATATGACATGGTTTGAATTTGCAGCTATCACTTTTTTTTTTTCCCTCACAGTGTTGCTTACAAAGATTTCACAGCCCACTGCATTGTACCCCTTTTAATAAACATCCCTGTAAATCACAGGTCTCATTTTAAGATCCATTAAAAGTAGCTCCTTGTCTTTGCCTACCCCACCTCCTTACCCTGTGTACCACCAATTCACCTCATTTTTTTACTGAGCTGTGATCTTTCCTGTAATTTACTGAAGTGTAAGATCCTTTCTAAGAAAGGATGTGGAATAATTCTGGGAGTAAACTGTCCCAAATGTAAAGACTGACCCTACAGCATCTGTTACCACCTGAAATGCTAACCCTGCATCACTCTGGCATGCTCTTAGAGAGCCTTCCCTCCAGCTGCTTAGCCAGCTTGCTCTTGCAGAGTCTGAAATACCTGATGGGAGAAAAACACAAGAGGATCAGAGTAGTCAGAGTGTAAAAAGAGGGAAGGGGAGGCTCTTTCTACTGGAAAACTTACAAGAAGCATAAGAAATAATGCTTTGATCCCATTAAAATTTATAACATTTTCCTAAATATAGGAATCTTTAATGCTTCTGCCTTGTTCTGTATAGCCTGTGGGGGAGCAGAGGGATGAGGAGGGTAGGCTGAAACTAAAAATCAAGTTGTCCTGTATTACACTATCATGCAACAATATATTTCTATGTACTTACATATGTGCATTCACACAGCAGTGTAGCTCAATATTTAAGAAAATAAAAAAAGTCTCTGCTGTGAAGGACACTTTGCTTCATCTAGAGAACAGTGGAGCACCAATATTTGCTTTAGATGTTATTCCAACAGGCACTTATAGCTGAGCTTAATTTTATGCATATGACTTAAGCGTGTGCTGAAAACGTTGAACGTTTGCTGAACGAGGGCCTAAGCCAGTAAGTTACCTGAGTCTACACTACAGGTTCTCTGTTGCCAACACTTGCAGAAGGTTATGAGATGTGTATTTGCTCAAGTAGGGTGCCTGTAAACAGCAACCTCCACCCATGCTGCCAAAACCTTTAATAGGAAGATCCTCTTCCTGGAAGAGTTTAGGTCCTCCAAGAGAGCTCTGTCAACAGAAGAACTCTGTCTGCAGTTATCAGCTGAATCCCTACCAGGGCTTTGCTACTAAAAGTCCAGCAGCAAAGTGTTCTAGAGAATAAACCAGCTGGGTTTTTGTGTGTGCTGATTTATGACTGATTTCTCCGTGCTTTTCCATCATTACTTGCATGTTTCAGAAGATCAATGTATTGCAACCAGTGCTCTCAAGTTGTCACTTCACCAGTCATGAAAATACAGCTGGAAGTCTTCTTGAGATGTCCATCTCGACCTCAAAGCACAGTAAAAGTAAAGGTATGGCACAAACTGAGCTTCTGTGTGGTTAGTGAGGCTGGAGATGTGGACACATGGACACTCTGCACCACACTTTCATAAACAGCTGTCAGGAGGAAAATGGCCAGATGTAAGAGTATCCCTTAATTTAATCTGATACTGAAGTTATGTTTCATGGGACTCAGAATCCAGTTCCCAGGTCTTACTCAAATGTTAGGGTCACTGAGATCACCCTGAGGTTTGCAGGCTTGGTTTATGGGCCAGCTGAAGGGCTTTGTTGGGTAGGCCCTTGGAAACCTCAGTCTCAACAGCCTGAAAGGAATGTGTATTTTTGCAGTCCCGTTCTGAACATCTTCTCTGTCACCTCTCCTCTGCTTCCTCTGCCAGAGAAACAAAAGCATTCTGTATTAAAATGATAAATCTTTGTTCAACATGGCTGTTTTAACCTGCAAACACGATGTCTTTTTTCTTTTAACAAAACCTGTTGATTTTCTTGTTCCAGCTGCTACAGAAGACAATCTCTTCTCTCCTGATGTCCTCTGCCAGTGAGGATGGGGTAGGTATAATGAACATAAACAAAATAAACTACATAACTTAGTGTGGAGGTGGAGTACAGGAGATGTGAATTTGGTGGGAAGATAGTTGAATATAGAAAGGAGGATTCCTGGGGGTCATGTCATCATCCAGCCTGCCACTCAGCCTGGGCTACTCTTAATTCATGGGCAGGTTGGCCATGACTTTAACTGACAGGTCCAAGGATGGAGATGCTGCCTTTCCAAGCAGCTCATTTCATATCTGCAGTAGGAGCAGAAGGAGATTTCACTAAAAATAATGAATTTTTTTTCTCCCAGCCCGAGATTTGAGTGGGCTGGACCCTTTGTCAAGCTCACCTTCCACCTGCTGATGCCCTGTTATTGCATGACCACCATCAGGCTGGCACCCTCCTTTTTCTGAAGAGGCATGCCACAGATGAGAGCTTTAGCTCAGCTGTGGGTCTGCAGAGCTGCCTGCACATCACACTGTGTCCAGGCAGTCAGAGCTGCCATGGGCTTTCCTCTGTTTTCTGGATGAGGATCCAAAGACAGCAAAGATACAGTCCAAGCATCCCACCTTTTTGGGATGGGCTTCTAAACCCTATAAACCACAACTACTTCCTGACTTCCAACTGCTGGCAGGCAGG
The DNA here is from genome assembly GCA_013399775.1 of Semnornis frantzii. Taxonomy (NCBI): domain Eukaryota; kingdom Metazoa; phylum Chordata; class Aves; order Piciformes; family Ramphastidae; genus Semnornis; species Semnornis frantzii. The sequence continues at coordinate 46,260 of VWYK01084378.1, read as the reverse complement.
AACAGCAGAGAAATCTGCAAGCTAGAAGACTGTGATTGTGTGAATGAACCAGGCGTGAGCCACAGGGATCCGTGGGCTAAAGTACAGTTTATGTCATCGCCAAGTAGTTACTGCTTTAATCTGAGATAGCAGAAGAACCCTGACTTCTGCCACAGTGACCCAGATTTATCACAGGTGAGGGAAGCACCTGGGGAGGTGTCTGCTGGCACTGGCTGCTGGATGGTCAGCAGTGAAGGAGCAGCACCTTCAGAGGCTCGTTAGATCCTCTGCTTTCTAGGGGATCATTCTGCTTTCCAGCCCAGTTAGGGTGACACAGAGTGGGGGTCATTCTGCTTTCCAGCCCAGTTAGGGTGACACAGAGTGGGGGTCATTCTGCTTTCCAGCCCAGTTAGGGTGACACACAGTGGGGGTCATTCTGCTTTCCCTGCCCTACAGACTCTTCTAACAGTCTGCTGTTAGGTGCTGCATGGTCTTAATGGGATTTAAGGATAGGATTTGGAGTGGAACTTTGCTCTGAAATTGTAAATGATTTTTCTTGTGCTGGAGGGTGCATGTTTCATTTAAGCAAAGAGGTACAAGAAATTTGCAAAGTGTCTTTGCTCTTTTAATAGCAGTTAAGTCTTGCTGAGTTTTACAGGCTGTGTCTGGATGGTTACAGGCTGACAAAATGTCATTCCTTTCAAGTTATTAGAATTCAAACAACCTCTTTTTTATGCTTCAGTTTTTATAGTGCTTCTGTTTAGAAGTCTGGCAACTTAGAGACTGTGGGGTTGTTTTCTTTTTCCTAGCTGAAATGCAGAGATATTTTTTTTTTCATATATGTTTTCATCTGTGAACCACTGCATCTCAAAAAGCAGCACATCTCAAAGAAGATTAATCACAAGAAATACCACTTGGGCTGGCGGGTTTTTTTGTGTGCCACTGCTGCTGGAGTTTCTAAGGGTGTAGCTGTGTGATAATTTCTTTTGGCAGAGGTTGGTTTTAGCTGTCACTGGCTTTGGCCACTTGTTCCTTGAACTAGTGGCGGCCCTTCTGTTACACCAGTATGGATGTTTGTGCAGCTGCATGGTGAACTAGACTGTAGGACCAGTCTGGAGCAAAAAAAAAAAATCTAGGAAAGGAAAAAGAAAAGGATTGTTTATACCTTGAAGCAGGCAATACATGTGGGTATCAACACCTGTACAAGTGCAGGGCCCAGATGAAAGTGGAGGCATGGTCAGAGGCTGGTCATAGACAGGCCCCACTGAGGAGAGAAATGGATGTAAACCTGAGATAGATCCCCTGGTCAGCCGTCAGCTGTTGGTGTTATCAGTTCTTCTGGCAACGTGTTGTCTTCACTTAGAGGAATCACTGCAGCCTCTCATCCCTCTCCCCAGCACAGAGTACAGCCTCTACAAACTTGCTCAGGCACAGCTGGTGGGGAAACTGCCAGTCAGGGCATCAAACAGAAGGGCCTGTGAAGGTGCCAGTGATCAAAATGATGCACAATACAGCACAAAGTTAGAGGGGGGAAGCGAGTTAAAAACTCTTCTCCCCTCAGTGGCTCTGTCTGATGTCATCAATCTATAGTATGTATGTACACATTGCACAAGTGAATTCCTGTGGCTGTCAGGAACCTAAAGGGAGCATATGCAAGTTCTGCTTCAGCAAGCTTGAGTTCAAAGTCACAGCAGCTTTTTTGTTGTCGTGTTTTGAGCAGCTCATTTTTAAAAGCCTGGTCAGGCAGCAGCATTTTAAGCAGCAGTGAGATCCAGTTATTGAAGATGTAATATTAATTCTTTCCATCAGTTGTAATGTCCCTTTTTAAGTCTTTAAAAAAGTTGTCATTTGGAAGAGGACCTTACACCCCTGCATCTTCTTAGCCGAATGCTGCTTGGAACAGAATGTCCAGGACTGTTTGTTTTAATCAACATGCTTTTATCACTGCAGAGCTATGAGGTGCAGAGCGTGCTGGGGAAGGAGGTGGGGTTACTGAACTGCTACGTCCACTCTGCCACCAGCCACCCCAACTGTGTTGTGCTGGAGCAAATTGTTCTTCTGGAAGCAGCAGGAAGAGACTGAGCTGAACTCTGGTCAGCTACTACAGTATCTGTGGACTTTGTAATGTGGTTATCTGTTAACTAGTGCCACAGATAATGTGTAATGGGAGTGTGATAAGTGTTGAGATAGTTTATTAAAACTGTGATTTACAAAGCACATTCTAATGCTGAAAAGAATCTGTTGGAAGAAAAAACAAATCAACTTGCTGAACTTTTCTGGATCAGTTCAGAATTAACAGAGCTCTTCAGCACATTCACTGTTTCTGTATGCCACATATCTTCTTCTAGAACTTCTGACTGGTTGTGAATTTTCTTTTTAATAATACTGTATTTATTTTGTGTTGATGAAAAATATTTTACTTTTTTTTAAATAAATCCCTTGCTATAGGCAGGTATAGCTCTGAGTTTTATCACCAGATTCCAGATGTTCTGCCAGCAGCAGAACAGTTCTGAGTTGTAATGTTTGTTATCACCTTGCAATAAATGTTATAAAGAGACTTGAACAAAGCTTATATTTTGAAGTGTCAAGCATATGTGAAGTTAATGTTTTACAGCTAATTGGTCTTTAGGCATAGACCTACCTTGTTATCTGTAGCTTCTCACAAAGCGGGTGCTTCATTGTAGTTTCTCTTACAAGTAACTAGCAAACTGCTGTGCAAGCCATGTAGTTATCCTCACCCTGAGTGTACAGAGACATGGATTAGAGAGAAATAGCAAAATCCTCCTCAGTGTGCCCTGCTTGAGATGTGAGAATTTATGTGAGAGTTCAGTCAGCAAACAGATTTTTTTCCCCCCCTTCCCTTTCACAGTAATTGAAAAACCTGTACAGGTCAGAGGTTTTGTGTGGGTCCCAATGTGTGATTACCCAGGAGAAAAGGAACAGAGAGCTTGTTGCTATGCAGATCATTCCTGGGGCTGAGGCTGATAATGGAAAGTCTTGTGTACATCATCATTACTGAAGGAATGACCCAGCTCTTCAATCCCCCTATCCCTCCTCCTCCATGGGTTTCATTCTCTTACTTGCCTCCCTGTGAGGAAGAAGGGGACCTCAGCCCACTCCTGCGCAGGATCCTGCCTTCCAGGGTCCACAACAGCCAGATTTGTCTGTGGGCAAGCACTGGCTGCTGGAGGTGCCTGTGCCGCTCGTTGCTCTGCCGACAGCCGCTGCCGCCTTTATGGAAGCACTGCTATCGGAAAGCATCAGCTGGTGTCACTGCCTGTCACTTTCACTAGCAAGGAGGAATGAAAGTGGCCGGCTTCGGCACTGGGGTGTCCTACCGGGGCCGAGGGCTTGGCTGCAGCAACAGCTCCTGGGGACTGCACTTGCCCCAAGTTTGTCCTGGGACAGACTTCGAAGCCCGTGGAGGCAGCTTTGCACTGCCCGAGGTGGGAACCACTCCCGACGCGGCTTAACAGGAAAGTTAACTAAGTTGTTCTTGTGTTCTCTGCGTGTTTGCTTAACACAGTACTTCTGAGACTCCTGGTCAAAGAGCAGCCCCTCCTGCAGTGCAGCTCCTGCTCAACCCAACTACCTCAGAGGCAACTGGACGGGGACTGGTGGCTGGACCGGTGGCTGGACCGGGTGCTGAGCCTCGCTATCTAGACCGTGCTTTTCCCAAGAAAGGTTGGACCAGGTGATCCTTGAGGCCCCTTCTGACCTGGAGTTCCATGCCCTGACTCAGCATTCCGGCACAGCGCTGCAGCTCCCGAGGGAAGCAGAGTTTGCAAGGACTGTGGTGTCCCAGGCGTTCCCACCACGGCACGGCCCTTGCTCTGCCTTAGAGAGGAACCCAGGCCACCTCGCCCCGGCTGGTTCTCACCTCATTCCAGCTG
>VWYK01084378.1:267-41541 GCA_013399775.1 Semnornis frantzii | reverse complement strand
GAGGAGGCGGTGCGGGGCTCGGCGCCCAGCAGGGTGGTCATGGCAGCGCCGAGGTCCTTAGCGGGGTCGCGGCCGGCGCCGCCGCCCGGCGGCAAGTACTCGCCGTAGTCCCCGCCCCGCTCGGGCTTGTGGTTGCTGTTGAAGAGGTCGGCGAAGAGCTCGTCGTTGCAGAGCTCCAGGTTGGGTACGGCCGACATGGAGTCAATGTAGGAGCTGAAGTCGATGGCGCTCTCGTCCTCGTACATTGCTGGGGCGGCGGCGCTCAGCTCCGCCAGGTTGGTGCCGCTACCCCCCAGGCCGCCGCCCGCCTCTTCGCCGCTCATCCCGCAGCCGCCGCGGGCTCCCGGCTTTCAGGCGGGACCCGGCCCGCCGCCGCTGCCCACCTTGGCGTCGTAGAAGTTGGCGGGCTCCAGGCACCAACTCTTATAGCATGCCGGGGAGTCCAGGCTGTAGAGAGCGGCGGCGCTCATGGGCGAGCGGGACGCGGCGCCGCACGGCCGCGGCTCAGGGGCTCCGGGCCACGGGCACCAACCGCAGCTCCGCGACGAGCGCAGCTCCAGCCTCCGCCGCGGGCAGGTGGGGAGCGGGGCGACCAGGTGATCTGCTGCTGCCGGTACTGCCGCTGCCGCTGCTGCTACGCTGCCGGTACTGCTGCTAAGCGCTGTTAGGACTGCTGCTACTGCCGGTGACGGCACCGGTGCTCCTAACGCTGCCCCGCCGTCGCCTCCCCAAAGGGGCCGATCCGGGCTCGGGTCACGCCGTTCTCGGCAAAAGGCAGGCGGCGGGGATACGATAGGGCGTCTCTGGACCTGGGAGCGAAACGCCCGCTCGGTCCCTTTTTATACGGCGCCGGCCCCGCCTCCTGCCCCAGTGACGGGGAACGAGTATTCCCGGCACCCCCGGGGACCCGGGGGCGGGAGCGGGTGGGGTGCACGGCCGCGGAGGCTGGGCTCCTGCGCGGAGAGCTGCCACCTCCCGGCGGAGGGTGGCCGCGGTCGGAGGTGGCCCTCCCCGTGAAGGACGGCACGGTGCGGCGAGTGAGCAGGCGCCCGAAAGGCGACCCGTCCGGGAAGGACTGCTCCGGCGCCGATACCGGACCGCGTTCCCCCTGCAGTGTTCCCACTGAGAGTTAATTTTCCCTTTTCCTGGTTTGTTTCCACTCGGGCCAGCGGAAGAGCCGGATCATTTACCCCCACGCCGCATTCCCCCCCACTCACTTCCCTTACAGTGCCCTGGATGAAGCGATCCAAGAGGGATGCTCCTGCCCACGCGTGTCCCTGGGCATGGCCCTAGCGCCCTCCCGAGGCCCCGCTCCCCGTTGGTGCCGGAGCGTCCCGCTTGGACTTCTTAGTGCAGGGCAGTCTGGTGGGAAAGGATCTGTAAGACATATCCTTAGCTGCTCCTTAAAATTTAGGACAAGGAATTAGTTATGTTGTTTCCCCCCCACACCCCTTCCTTGCATCCACCAAACTACTACTATTAAATTGGCAAGTATCAGCGAAATAAAGATATTTTAACTATGTGAAATGCACCCTCGGGTGCTCCATTGACCGAATTACAAAAGAATCACTTTTTTCTATTTAAAAAAAAAAAAAAGTCTATTTTAAAATGCCTTTTTTTTTTTTTTTTCCCCTCCAGAAGACCCAGCTAGATTTATGACACTTCACAGCTCTAGTCCAGCCGCTGAGTTTGCAGCCCGGCTCTCAGCTGACACTGCTGGCCCCAAGCTGTATCCCACTGAGCGCTGTGCCACTGGCTCCAAGGTGGCTTTCTGGGGACCGCGGGTACGTGCCGGTCATGCCCGGGCTGCCGCCTCGCTCCGGGCAGGGCTCCATCTGCCGCTACCGCAGCTGTTGCAGTAACGCAGCTGTTTATCAAGGGGGTGTGTATTTTAACATAAATAGTTAGGACAGGACTGGGACATGCTCTCCCTTTGGCTGGCAGCTCCTGGTGAGATGGGGTAAGTGTGCTCTGCCCGGCAGGTGAGGAGGTTTCACATGGAGGGGCTTAGCTGGTAGGTCTGGTGCTGCAGTTAACCACACAGTGATGCTGTGTTAAATAAACTTAATCCGATTTGCTCACCAGAGGCTTGGTCATGCGTTCAGGTTTGCGTCCCTCACTACAAGGAGGACTTTGAGGTGCTGGAGCATGTTCAGAGAAGGGCAACAGGCTGGTGAAGGGTCTGGAAAATAGGTCTTATGAGGAACTGGGATTCTTTCGGCTGGAGAAGAGGAGGCTGAAGGGGAGACCTCATTGCTGTCTACAGTTCCCTGAAAGGAGGTTGGAGTGAGGTGGGGGTTGGTCTCTTCTCCCTAGTATCAGGTGATAGGATGAGTGGTTTAGATTGGCTATTAGGAAAAAATTCTTTACTGAAAAAGTGGGCAGGCACTGGAACAGGCTGTCCAGGGAGGTGCTGGCCTTGCTGTCTCTGGAGATCTTCAAGAATGTGTAGATATGGCACTCTGGGACATGTTCTAGTGGGCACCATAAGGTCTTGGGTCGGTGCTTGGACTTCATTATCTTAGAGGTCTTTTCCAACCAAAACAATTCTATGATTCTATTATTTAGCTGTATGACACAGGGTGACAGTGACACAAGAACTGGTTACTTCTTTTTGGGGTTGGTTGGTTGTTTTTACTGCAAACAAATTTTGACATCATCAAAAAATATTACTCCCAAAGCCACCAGTTCTGCAGAGTGCTACTTTCTGCCCTCCAGCACTGGGATACTTTCACATCACACAGCTCCACACCACCTGCCTGTTGCCCGTCAGGGAGATGCCAACATCACCTGGTGCTCCTGGATTTTATTTCTCTGCATGGAGTGTCAAGAGGTGGGTACAGGGATCACAGGAAAGTAGTTGAGAAACACAAGGCAGTGCTCCTGGCTCTGCCACAGAGCCTGTTGAGTGCTGGAAGGTGACACATCTCACCTGTCACAGCCATAAAATTATGTGTCTTGGACAGCATCCCATTTAACATGGAACTGTGTTATGCTTTCAGCTCACTGAAGACCTCACCTCCAAAGGGCAGCTGGTCATCAGATGGTGCTGGTGTGCAACGGAGCCAACTCAAACAGCCTCATTTAATGTCCATCATGTGTTAGACCAAAAAAGAGATGTGATTCCCAGCCAGGTCACCCAGTGGGCTCCACTGGGCGCCCTGACATATGGCAATTAGAGCCTCAGATCCCTCAGTAAATGGTGACCTGCTGGGCATGGAAGCTCTGTGTAACCCCGATATCAGCCACCTGTGTCACACCTAAGCCCATCACAGGCAGTGCAGCTTTGCTTACAGTGTCTTCAGGACTTGTAGATGTGTTCAGAGCTTGTGGTCAGACCTGCTGACATCTCACCCCAAAACCAAGCAGTGAGAGCTGCCCCTGGAGAGCAAACTGATAGTGCTTGCTGCTGAGCCTCAGATGTGTGACTTGAGCGGCACTTTTCAGGCGGTTGCCCCACATCCCAGGCAGGCTGTGAACCCCTAGGGTGGTGCTAGACCTGCAGTAAAGCACCCAGGAACAGGTGTGTAGGTGAAACATGTTCCTCACCAGCACTCACTGGGCTGAAGGTAGGAAGATGTCCACACTCTATTGTTTCATGGGGTGGATTTGTCTGGCATCTTGGCAGCTGAATCTGTTCCCATCTGCATAAGTGACTCCCTGATCGGTGGAGCAGAGACAGGCTCTGGTTCCCTTGGCTGTAGTGCTACGTACCTGACCCTCCACATCACAGCTTGTTTTTGGGATCCAGCAAGTTTCAACAACAGGAAGAAACATTTCAACCATCTGAATGGCAGAATAGTTTATTTAAAACCTACTTGAGGTTCATGCTCTCCTGTGCCTTGAATCTCCGTATCAGTGTTTTGCTTGTCTCTTGTACTCACCTGGGTCAGATCATTCCACTGCTCCAGCCTGATGCCCCCCCACTGTTAGTGACTGAAGAGCAAATGAAAGGATTTGGGGGGGTTTAGTTCTTTCAAACTGTGCTCTGACTCCCCGTGGGTGTTTGAGCCTTAGCAGTCCCAGCCTGGGCTGGGTTTTCGCAGCTGCACGTGTGGCTGCTGAATTAACTCTTCCACACACCATGGCCAAGGGCTGCAGCAGCAAAATGCCTCAGACCCTGCATCCTTTGTTTTCTCACACTCTTCAGGATGCTCTGAACCTTTTCTACACGCAGGTTTTGCATGAGTTTCCAGCAGGCCTGAAAGGTGTGAGGCCAAATTCACAGCCAAGTCTTCAGCCTAAGCAAAGGAAAGCCTGCACAGCTCTACTTGGTGTAAGCTTCTTGGACAGGTGGAGTGAGTGGTACCCTCTGCCGTCCCACTCAAGAACTAAAAAACAAACCACAAGCAAAGAAAGAAACTCTGTAAATGTGGAAACTGTAACCAAATCTTTTTCAGTCCCTTCCAGCCGCTCCTCCCCAAAACTTTTTGCAGCAACAAAAAAAAAAAAACCCAGCCCTAAACACACTCTTCTGGCAGCTGTTGTTTTGATGTAAGGTGTAGCTCTGGTAGCTTTGCTACTACATGAGTGACACCACTGGGTGATGTGGGTGGCTGCCAGGTGTGGCCTTGCTGTGCAGGTGCCATTTCTTACAATCAGGACAGCTTAAAAATGAAGTTTTTAAAGCCCAGGCAATTTCCAAATGAGGCAAACTGTTTATGAACTGATGGAGCAGACAGCAGACCTTCCTCTCAGTGTTTGAGAGGAAAAATGAAAGAGCTTTAAAGCAGTGATAACAAATCCTTATTTTAACTCCTTGGTTTAGAAAGAAATGGGAAGTTTGGGGAAAATGTCTCTAAGTGCAGGCACTTACATGCCTTGCTTTGGGAAGCAGCTAACCAAATGCTTCAGCATGAAGCCAGGAGAGCTGTAGGAAACTCATTCCACAGCTGAAGACAAGCCCAAGTCGTTGCTCTCGTGGAGAGCCCATAGGGTCCTTCTTGTGCCCAAACACATGCTGGTGGTGTACCCCACACTGCCCACAGACACCTCAAGACAACATCTAACTTGTGGGTAGTGGTGGGGAGTAGAGGAAAATCCTGAGCATGACAAGTAGCATGCAGGAACCTCTTTATCAGCTGGGAAAGCTGCAGGGCTTCCCTGTTGTTTTTAGTTAGAGGGAAACTGCAGGACTGACAGGGGTGGTAAGGACTAAACATCAGGAGTGTTCTGTACATGCAGAAAAACCTGCTGAGAACATATGGTGATGGTTCACACAGCTAATGAATTTCCAGTTCCAGTGCACAGCTGATTATTTAATCTGAGAAGGAAACATTCTGCTGTACATGTGGAGACTTATTGTTCTGCAGACCTGAAGCAGCCTCTGATTCTGAGCTGCACATCACCTCTTCTGGAAGCTGCACAAACCCAACCCATCGAGCACTGAGCCCAGTGCCTTGAGGTTTGCCTTGCTTCGCTGTTTTCCTTGCTGCTCCACAGGCTGGCTTCAGCCTGCCCATTGCACTGCTGCATTTCACAGAAAGCAGTGCTCAGCAGTCAGGCTTGGGGACAGCAGCTATGTGCTGACATTGGAGGTTCTCTTCAGGCTCATTCTGCTGCACAGGGAAAGCTCCACCAGGGCAATGCCACTTGCTCCACACAATGTGTTTCTGCTCAGGGAAATGCAGCAGCTTTGTGCTTTGCTCTTTAGCTGACTCTCGAACGGGACAAATACATCACTAGTAACTTTGGCCTCAAATTATAGCACTTAAAATAGTAAAAGGCTCGGGTCTGACCCCAAGGTAGGTGTCACAGACATGTAATAAGCCCTTTTGCACAACAAAAAGCTACAACTAAAGGCTGAGGGACATTTGGAAATCAAGTGGCTGGCCATAGGAGGTGGTTAATTGCACTAAGGTAAGCACCATGGACATGTTGCACTTCTACCTGCCTCAAAGACTTTCACCCCTGGCCCGATGGCCTTTTGGTACAATAGAAGGGGAGGCAGGGAAGAGCCAGGTCGTGCTCCCCAGTTACTTCAGCGCATTCTGAAAGGCCAAGGAAGCCTCAGCTGGGAGTGGAGGGAGGGCTGCTGTGCACAAACATCTGCTGCTGCTCAAGTCCTGCAAGAAGAGCCTTGTTAAACTGTAAACCTAAACTTTGTCCTGCATGGTACAGGTCAAAGTACCTAGTTAATATCTGAAGTATGTGCCAAAAGTGCAATTAAACACCTCCTGCGACCAGCCACTTGATTTCCAACTGTCCCCTCGGCCTTTTAATGTAGCTTTTTATTGGGGTTTAACTTTCTTGTACTTGTCAAGTGACAATGTGAAAGCTGAGTGCCTCACCTCACCACTGCATCATGCTGCTATCACCCTCGCTGCTACCAGAGGTTAAAAGGAGCAAGTGCACAAAGCATCCTACACAGGTGTCTGTAAAAACAGACCAGGCCACACACTTACAAAATAACCCCAAAAACCCTACTCATTAATTGTTATCCCTGCAAATGGGTAAATCACACAGTCACAGTATCTTAGTGGATGGAAAAGAGGTTGGAAGATCATCCAGTCCAACCCTCTCTGCCAGAGCAGGACCTTTTTTTTTTACAGTACAGTTTTCGTTTTTATTATTTTTTAAAATTCTTCCTCCTTTTCCTCATCTTCCTCTTTTCATCTCCATCTCCATCCTTCCAGCACCACCGCCCCTTTCCTACACAGCATTTTCCCCTTTTCCCTCCAAACTCAGAGCACCTGGATCCTGTTGGAGTCTCCTCCCCACCCCAGGTGTGACCACTTTGCCCTCCCTGCCCACTCCCCTTTATAATCAGCCCCAGGAAAGGCAGAAGCTCCAAGTTTGCCCAACTGGGCAGAGGGATCCTCCTGCTGGGATCGCTGGTGAGTACCCTTGGTGCACACTGGGTGACTGGTGGAGGTGATCTAAAGGCCGGGGGGCCTGGTGGCCCCCCGGCTAGTAGGATAGGGCCTGGATGTGTTCTGTGATTTAAATGCTTTAAATCAACCTTTGAAATGAGCTACGCAACTGTAAGTTTACTTTTCTTGTTAAATAGAAGTTTTGTCTACAGAAATACAAATGCTATTTTTAATTAATGAAAATCTGATAGGGAGATTCAGAATTTCTGGAATTGTAACAGTGTTGGCATAAAGAGTTGAGCATATTTAGTGAGAAGGTAACAAAATCATTGCTGGAAGGTACATGAAACAGAAAATCTGCCTCCCTATGCTTAGGTCTTTGTGAGCAATCTTCCCCATCCCAAGTTCTTTGTGGAGCTGCATCCAGGAGGCAGATTCTTCTGCACTGCAGCTGAAAGATTCGTTTAAAACTGGTGGCAGCAGTGACCTGTAACAAGTTTGGCACTGCCCTATGGTCAAGGCAGCAGGAGGGAAAGCCTGCAGGCAGTGAAAGGGCAAAGACTCATTTTTATTACACCTTTTATGATAATTATTAAAGCCTCAATGGAAAGGACCTCCTAGAGTGAATTGTGAGTCATGACATTCATACTGGAGAGACCTCTCTCCTCCCCTTGCTCTCTCTGCTGGGCTGCACTTCCCACTAAGGCTACCTGACACCTGGCTGCCAGTGAGGAACACCCACACCTGGCACAGCTTCCCCACTTTGCCACAAGCAAATACCAAACTTGTGCTGTGCTGCAGCTATGGCAGGAAGCCTCTGGTGCTTTGCTGTGTCTGGAGTGGCTCCTTTTGGCTTTGGTCAAACAAACAGATTTTGGAATTAACACATGAGGAGGGTGTACTTCTAAAGGACAGAGATAATAGCACAACCTCTAATTGCTAAAATAAGCAATCTACTGGAACAAACTGGCATGGTCTTGTCCTTGCTTCCTCATTATCCAGCAATGAAATAACCATCCAGACACCTCAGGTGTTGTCTAAAGCTAAAAGTAAGTTTCTGCTGACTTTTATCATGTGCTTCACTGCTTCTATTGATATGAAAATCTTCTAGTTGTAATTTAAAAATAACATCTGTCTGCAGAATAGATTGAGTCAATTCTCAAGTCTCTGTAAGAGACAAAAATCACAGACCTTCAGAAGGAGGATGCCTACAAGCTCACAGAGCATGGATTTGTGGTTGCCTTTCATATTAGTCTTCAAGTTCTGCAGCCTCTCCAGCTCTTTGCTAATTTTAACACAAAGACAATAAAGCTGCTTTGTTACAGAATCATAAACAATAGTAAAATCACTGTTTGAATACAGCTTTAATATGAAAAAAAAAGTTTCCACAGTAGTCAAGTTAACCAATGATGATAAAAGTGGCTAAGAGTCTTTTTCCATTTTGGCCTTAAAATTGTGATCTGGTTGCAGCTGTGTCTGAGGGGATGCTTCTCCTGGCAGTCAGGGCCCTAGGGAGCAGTTCCTCACATCCAGGGCTCCCATCCTTCCCAGACTCTGCCAAGAACATTGGGGTCTGTTGCTTGATCAATCAGGCATCTCACTTGGGTCTCCTCTGACAGTCCCTGCTCTGGCTCTTTGGCTCTGATGTTATGGTCAGCATGACCACGAGCCACAGCTGCAAAATCCTTGTAAGAAGGAGACTTCTCGTGGCCCAGGCGTAGTTCATCACTGAAATTGAGAACACAAAAACAAGCTCTTACTGAAAGAAGCAAGTAGGAAAAAAACAAGGATGGACTTTTAAATGCAAACCAGCACTTGAACATTTGGGCAGTGGATATAAACTACAGCACAGGAAGTTCCACCTCAACATGAGGAACAACTTCTTTACTGTAAGGGTCCTGGAGCACTGGCACAGACTGCCCAGAGAGGTTGTGGAGTCTTCTCTGGAGACTTTCAAGACCCATCTGGATGTGTTCCTGTGTGACCTACACTAGATTATGGTCCTGCTTTGGCAGGGGGATTGGACTTGATGATTTCTGGAGGTCCCTTCCAACCCCTGACATCCTGTGAACACAACTCATGCAGCTTTGTTTTTCAAGACGTGGAGACTGTTGAAGAGCTGTAGAAGGTATGGCCAGTGCAGATGGTGAATTCAGGTGTCCTTCACTAGGGAATACTTACCATGAATATTTTGCTCTTTTCCCAGGTCTCTGACTGAAAGAACGATGCAGCAGTTCACATCCAAGCTCTTATCTACTTATCTGCCCTGTTGATTTCTGTCTGCAAGAAGCATTTTGCTGCTTTTTCCAGTTCAGCCTTGACCGCAAAAGGGACTCCTCCCAAGCCCTGCACTTCTCAGTATTTGGCTTTCCAACAGGCCTGCTTTCTTTGCCCTTTTTTTTCTTCCTTGATTAATCCAAAATGTCTTTTTAAAAGAGGATGGAAGGGATTAATTGTACTTTAGCTGAACTTTAAAGACGTTCTGGCCTGAGCCAGACTTGACTAGACTGATATAAATAACTGAGAATGCCATCAAAGCTGAATGTGATGGTTTGGGGAAGCAGCTCACCTCCATGCCTCACATACAGCTGGTTCAGGTTCCAGTTCATGCAACTGCCCAGCAGGAGCATACTGATTTAACTACTACCCCTAGCCCAAAAGTTGTGGAGGTGAACATAAAGCACAGCAGTCTGGGAAGTGAAGCAGGCTTAGAGGGTGGGGATGTGTGTGCTGCCAGGAACAGTAAAAGTGCTCAGGAGGCCTGAGCTGGAGCAAGAAAACTCACAGGGAGCTATCTGGTGTTTTGGCTGGAAGGGTGGTTCAGAGAGCCTGTGTGTGCACACCAAACGATTCTGACAGGAGGCTCGTTGAAATGTTGCCCTGTCTGCTGCTTCTCTGTTCCTAGCTGCCATTCTATCTGCAGGGAGTAAATTCTGACACAGGAGACTGCCAAAGCTCTCGGTCTGAAGCAAAAGGAGAGTGTCTTACCAAGTGATTGCTGCTGGGTTGGCACCTCTAAGCTTCCTCTTGACGTAGCTGACTTTTTGCAAGGGGTACCAGTTTACTTCAGCTGTGTTTATTTCCTTGATCCATGTGCCTCCTTTTCTCAGCTGTCTTTGTTCAAAGTTCTAAAGGGAAAATAAATTTGCCCTGTTTATCATAAATCCTCTACTTAAAAAGACCTTTAAGCTGCCAGCTCAGAGCAAGTGGAGCCAGCAACTCTGAACTGCAGACACAAAGGAGGGCAAAGTAGTGAGATGGTACCTAACCTGCCTAGGACTTAAAACTTAATTTACAACTGGAATTACTGAAGTGCAATTAGTTTCAGATTTTCCACCCCCCCCCCCCCGTAATTATTAGTTTGATTTACAGTGCTGTTGTGCAAATTTAAGAGGCTTAATGCAAAAAGCTGAAAGTATTTATGACATGACCATGACAAAAGAAAGGCACATTTTTAGGATTATTTTGCAGATAAAGCACAGTACACTGATAACACAGACATGCTACTCTTCTTTGTCCATCAGTACAAAATTCTGTCATTTTAAATCCTTTAAGTTCAGTTTCATAGAATCATAGAATGGTAAGGTTGGAAGGGACCTCAAAGCTCATCCAGTTCCAACCCCCTGCCATAAGCAGGGACACCTCCCACTAGCACAGGTCTCTCAAGGCCTCCTCCAACCTAGCCTTGAACACCTCCAGGGAGGGAGCAGCCACAACCTCCCTGGGCAAGCTGTGCCAGTGTCTCACCACCCTCACTGCAAACAACTTCCTCCTAACATCCACTTTCAATCTCCCCTCTGCCAGTTCAAATCCATTCCCTCTTGTCCTGTCATTACAAGACCTTGTCAATAGTCCCTCCCCAGCCTTCCTCTAGGCACCTTTCAGATACTGGAAGGCTACTCTAAGGTCTCCTGGAAGCCTTCTCCTCTCCAGGCTGAAAAGCCTCAACTCTCATAGCCTGTCCTCATAGGAGAGCTGCTGCAGCCCTCTCAGCATCTTTGTGTTTCTCTGATAACTCAATGAAACAAAGAAAGGTAAAAGGAGCACTGAGAGCGAACATTTAGAAATAGTTCCTTTTGGATCAGTTTTGTCCCTATTACTCTCTAAGACTCTTCACATGAAGTAAAAAGGGAAGAGGCAAGCTCCCACCTTCCAGTCCAAAGAAGGCTCTTTGACAAACACATCCATTGTGCTGATGAGGAGGTCTGGGTCAGCACGATAAGCCCTCAGGGCATGCAGCATCACACTGTAAATGAGCCCCCACTCCTTCACTGGCATCATCAGATTGACAAACTGGCGAGTCAGGCGAAAAGGCATCAGCTCTGGCACACCTAAAAACTAGCCAAGAGGGAGGACAAGCAAAAGAAAACAAGAAATAAGAAGCCTTGGGACAGAAGGATGAGTGTGCTGGTTTAAGGCTAATTGGAGTATTTTAAAAGAATTATATTACAGGCTGTGAAAAGCAAACAATGATGATGTCTACTCCACTCATAGGCTGCTGAGATGTGTAAGAACAAGAACACAGAGATAAAACATGGAGAGTCTCTTGGTCTCTCTGGGGGCCAGTGGGTCTTCTGCTCTCTGCCAATCTAACTAACCAATCTGCTTCTAACTCCCCCTGGACAATCCTCTAAACTCACCTTGAGCATTAGGCAAACCCTGGGGTAAGGTATAGGGGTGGGGAGAAGGTGGAAGGGTGGTTGGGAGCCCCTCCTGGGGACCCTGATTTCTGGGAGGGGAGTTGTGTTTCTGTATTACCTTTAACTTGTATATTTCTGTAACTATTCCTGTCTATTGTGTCTGTATCTGTTTGTATATTGTGCTAAGCTGTAAATAGAGCTTCAGTCCTTAATTTCCATCTGGCTGAGTCTAGTCTGGGTGCTTTTATAATGTGTGGGGGGGCGGGGAACTCCCAAACCATCACAGATGAGAAAACAATTTTTTATTTTTCCACAGTCTTTGAAACCCTTCTTGTCCCTTTACTGAAATAATCTGCAACACAGTAGAACAGGACCAAACTGTGACACCAAAGCTCCAGTCAACAATACTTTGTGACAGTGGTCAGCAGCAGGACTGAACTACACAAAACACCATCACCCAGACTGTGGCACTACAGCTCCCTGTATGAGAATATCTGGGAATAGAAATTTTTATTCTGTTCACTAAAAATAACTTGTAAAGATAATTTTGCATGAGAATGATGCCAAATGGGAGGCACTGAATTCAGTACTGAGAATCCACCTGCACATCACAAATGGGTGACAAAATGGATACCTGTGTAGCTAAGCCAAATGCACATCCAAAGTCGATCCCCACCATGCCACCTGTTTCCTTATTGATCATGAAGTTGGACAGATGCCTGTCTCCAATGCCAAGTATCCAGTGGCTGATGCACATCAGTGCATGAGAGCTGGCAAAGTGGGAGCGCAGGGACAGGAAGGCTTCGGGAGAGGTGCTCATTTTCACAAAGGCTCGCCTTGACAAAGCACAAGTCACTTGTTACACACAGAGGAAACACCAAATATTGCTGCACAAGGGGCAGTCATTAACAGCACACTCACCTCAGCAGGTCTTTGGGGACACTGCTTTCCCTGCTTCTGAAAGACATAACTGCTTCCCTGCGGCTAGCGTTCCTGAAAACCAAGGAAGGAACCATGGTAGCTATTTGAACAGCAGCCTGCTGGCTGCTGGAACTTGAGAGCTGTACATCACCACATCAGCACATCTTGCTTACCCCAGTAAACACTACAGCAAGCCACAGAGTGTCTGCTCAAAACATTTTATGTGACATTAAGAACACTCCCTCCCCTCTTTTTCTCCCGACAGTTCTTTCCAAGACTGACATTTCTTAACGTCAAACAGCAGGTAGTTTTGTCTAGTTGTCCCCACATGCAGTGGATGGGCTAAGGTTTCATCCAGCTCTGCTCTTTCTGGCTGGACAGTCTCTTCCAAACAGAGCAACTAAGGCCCAAATTTAATCTAAGCAGTGTATTGACACAAGAAAGTGGCACAGCACAAGGGGAGGCAACAGAACTGAACAGCTGCTGCTGAGGACATCCATGTCGTATGTATCTAGGAGGGAAGGCCACTGCTCTGTCCTAGCCCATATCTAGTGCTGGGAAATGAATACTTGTGAGCAGCAGGAATGTGTTGAGTGCTCTCCTTTCGGTCCAGTCTCATCTGAGAAGAGCCAAGCTGTGGACCTGGGCACAGCTCAGACATAGGTCAGCATGAGGTGAGTTGGGGTCAAATTGGAGCTGACTTGAGAAGCGCATTCTGCATCTGAATACAACTATTTATGTCAATACAGTTAAATGAGTCAAAGATGTCCTTTAAAGAACAAGACACGAGCTTAAGCAGGTTATGGGCTCATCAGAAATGCTCCACTGGAAACTTCACTTCCACCACTGCACTGCTAGATCTAGGCAGGTGTGGAAATTCCTCAGGTGTGGACTCAGACCATCCAAGATTCTTAAATTCTCAGTGAATCTCATGGATTTTCTCTGCCCAACTCCAGCAGGTGCTCTGGCTCTGAGGCAGCCTACCTAACTTCTTCATCAGAAACAAGACACTCAGAAAATAAAGTTGATGAGGAGCATCTACCCCTGACATTTTCTTAAGGATGTGAGCAAGCTTCTGGAAGTATTCCTGTGCTGTGGTGGGATGATACTGTGATTTTGGCAGTACTGAACTTCCCCTGCAGAGCATCTCCAGCAAGACAAAGCAGTATATGGGCAAATACCAGATCTAGCCAGCATGCTATAATACAGACCATACTTTTTTTCTCCCTGGAATTTCTACAGCTCTTTGTGTGCACCTCTAGTTTGTGTATTTCACATGCAGTTGTCTTGTAGAACCCACCTGTACATGGCATGGTATCGAGAGATGCCTTGTGCCTTCCCACCCATCTTGGACAGCCACTCAGAATAGGCAGCACGAGGTCCACTTTTGCTAGGGTCAAAAAGAAAAAGGCCTACATTATCTTAACCACTCTAGACTGCTGCTATGACCCATGAGATTCTTTCATGCACAGGAAGAGTCAGGAAGCTACAGCCTACATTAATCTGAACCTTGCTATGGAAATGAGGTTTAAGCAGTCAGTGCTTATCCGACCCATCCATCTCCTCCCCCCCAGCCCAGCTTTGAATGCACTTCAATCATATTTGACAGAAGATCAGACATCTCAGAGCTGTTAATTTGTCTAAAGGCACTGTGAAAATTAGATGCTGCCTTGAGAAGAAAGACCCAAAATAATTTCTCCAAGGAGGGGAGGATATTTTTAACACAATCTCATACCCATGTGAGAGGCATTATGTAGCCTACCACAGCACACACTGCCTTTGTCACCCAGACAGGCAGGCCATCTCCTGTGTGCAAGAGGGGAGGAATGGGGGCTTGAAATTAAGGTTTCTGAGATCTATGAGAAGTCAGTCTTCACTGGTTGCACTGTTTACAGAACAGTTTGGTATTTCTCTTCCATCCTAAATGTACACTAGACATGAATCTTCTATTCCAGAGAGACAGCAGCTTAGGACAGCAGCTGCCTTCTGCCTGCCTTCCAAAGTGTGTTCTGAGATGCAGAGATCCTTTCCATTTAGGAAGAATTTATCATTTCTAGACTGCACAGCCTATCACTTCAAAGAAAGCATTTCAAAACTTCAGAAAGTAATTTCCCCCACACCAACCAAACTATTGCCAGAAAGGATTTCATCAGAATTTTTCTTTCTGAGTGCTGTCATTCCACCATAATTAGCTTCACTGAAGCACATACGGAAAAATATTCGAAGTCTACACAGGACAATAAAGTGAAGGTTTTGTTTGTTTTTCAAATAAATCATTCAGTGTTCTTACAAAGGCACTAGACTCATAGAATTGGTTTGATTGGAAAAGGTCTCCTAAGATGATCAAGTCCAACCATCAACCTAAGACCACCATGGCCATAAAACCATCTCCTGAAGCGCTATGTCCACATGTTTCTTGAACACTTCCAGAGACAGTGACTCCACCACCTCCCTGGCACTGATCTTCTCTATTCACTACAATAAAAATTTCCTCCCCTCCTGAGGTGGTTCCATGTGAGTCCTCCTCCACTTTCCCAGGCAGTGAATTGCTGCTCACAGAAGCGAAGCAGACAGCAGTAATGCAGGAATTGCAGCAGTTCCTAAACTGCTCACAAATCAAATAGCTGTAGAATGAAACACTCTTTGGAGTCTAGCTTCCACGTTGGAGGTTCCTCCAACCTGCACCATAAAAAAGAGAGCTAGTAAAAATAAATGGTGACAACACCACTTTGACAAAGGCAGAGATCATGTACCAAGAATGGTGGTGGTGAAATAAAATCACATTTCTCAATTCCAAGCTAGAAACAGGCTGCAGTGCTAGAATGAGATCAGTTGTACAGATATCCATCCTCTAACTGCAATCAAGAAAAAGCAAGCTAATTAATTCAAACCCAGCATTTGTACACAGCCACAGAGAGTGTTCCTTTACAGTTGTTACGTGCATCTCCTGCCAATTTCTCCTGTCACTGACTCACAGCTGAACCCAGGTTCTGAACAGCTCTGTCTTTGCTCCCCTCCCCTCTGCTCCCCCCTCGCTGACCTACGTCCATTTCCTGCCTGATCAAATCAAGAGATCAAAATCCTTTGCTTGTAAAATCTGCTGATAAGGAAATGGTGATGATAATGACGTTGCACTTGCTTATAAGGCTCTTGTTTAAACAAGCTGGGTGGAGGATACTCCAGGTACAATGGTACTCATTAAACAAACAGTTGCCAATTACTAATTTGGGTCAGGAAGTGCAAACTGCCTCCTTGCTTAGAGGTGCTTTTATTTCTTTCTTGAAAAAGAAAATGCTGTCAGAAGGTTGTCAGTATCAAACCCCACCATGGGGAGTGGTCTCTGCTAAAGCAGACAGCTAAACTAATCATCACCTGTTGTAGTTGATGTCCTCCTCTTCAGACATGCTATTCTTAAGGAACTCTTTTAAAGTACAAGTATTTTCCAGCCACTTGATGAGTCCCAGTCTGGAACAAAAGAAGTCAGAGAACAAGTAACTCACAGCTGAGCTTTAGAGGAACATCAAAAAAACAGCACCTTCTAGTGCCTGCTAGAAGAAGGTTGAGAGCTACCAAGTGAAATATACTCTGAAAAGCAGTTTCCAGACAAAGCCATTTCAAAGGAAACAAAAGAAAGATTAAGCCAAGACACTCTGCAACAGAAACTGGCACACAAGAAACCTCACTTTCCAGTGTTGCAACAGCAATAGAATCATAGAATGGTTTGGGTTGGATGGGACCTCAAAGATCATCTAGTTCCATTCTCCTGCCACAGGCAGGGACACCTTCCACTAGATCAGTTTGGCTCAAAGCCTCATCCAACATAAGGATTTCTTTCCCTCCAAGATAAATGCCTACCTTGTTGTCATGGGGATGACCTGGTAAGTTTTTATCTGCATATTTCTCTGGCTACATGCAGCATCTTGGGAGAGGATGATGTTCATTACATCAAAGAGCTGCTCAATACGTTGGTCTTGCCGCAGGTCTTCACCACCTTTGACGAGGAAAGGATACTCCTGCTCATCACTGCCTCGGATCGTTATGCGTTTTGGCTTCCTCAAGGACTCCATTACACTTACCTTGGAAAAAGACAGGAAAAAGGAAAATATTTGTGACAGAAGTCTTGGCTTTAAAATAAACCCAACAACCCATCACTGCAGTTCGGTGTATCTGTCATTCCTAGAGGGCACAGTCAAGTCGCTCAGTTGCAACCGGAAAGACAAACGCCCACTTGCAGCTCTTCCTTGATGTGGTGCAAGATGCAGGCACAAGCAACAACCCTGCTGCTACTGCACATTCTTCAAACACAGCATGGACACACAGGACTTTAACCCCAGCTTACAAACATACCCGTTCATCAAATCCAGAGATTTTTGCATGGTACTCTGGCAGTGGTTTCCCTTTTCCATCATACTGACCTGAAGTGATAAGGGGGAAAAAACAGAAGGAGAAAAGTTACACGAGACTGAGGTTTTTTTTCTTTTCAGTGTATTTGAGAACACACTTTCAACTGTTTTGTCAAATCAGTAGAATGATAATGGTGAAGAAAATATCTTCAAGACCCCCCCCACCATTATACACACCACACCACTCTATCTGTGAATTACCCTTTCCTTGTTAGGATGTTGGAATTGCAGCTCTTAATGGCTTCAGAGGACACATACTTTTGGAACTAGATTTAAACATCTATTAGATTTATATATTACATTTTCTGGAGTCAAGCCTTAAAAAAAAAGAACCCTCTAAGCTCTTAGGTAAGAGATAGAATTATAAAAATCAGGGCAGACTGAGGAGATGATGAATGAAGAGAGTTATTGCAGATGAAATCTACCTCAGGCACGTGGCCAGGAAGAGCAGCGATACAGACTTCATGAGCAGCAGAGCTCGAGTGGCAACTTTCTTGCAAGGGACAGTTCAGAAAGGCTTACCAGGAACCTCCAGCTCGTTCCTCAAGAACTCAGCTTTGAACTCACTCATCCAGGGTGAACATTCTTTCAGGTTTCCAGGTTCTTTATGGGTCTTGTTCATTTTTGAGAGGAGAGAAGCTGTGATCGCATCAAAGTCATTTGCCTTCATATCCAGTAGTTCTGAACCACCCTTTCCAAAATGATGCTCCAAGTCCTTCCCAAAGGCCTGGGGTTCATTTAGAGAAAGGAATCCTGTTAATACAGTGCCATTTGCTCCCCAGGAACACCAAAAATCTATCCTATCTACACACAGAGCTTCACCTGAGCTCCTAAAATCTATCACTCATCCTTCCACACCAGTTCTTTTCTTCTTTATTTCTATTCTGCTAGAACCTTTTTCCTGCCTGCCTGGTAGACCTACCAGTGACCACCAACTGAAATACCTACATTTTACCAGCTCAATGATATCAAAGATCTCCAGACTTAGATCACAAACCTCCTTGCCACATCAAAATCAAAAGCTTATCCCTTTCTATCTCCTTCAGCTGCAGCAAGATTCTGGGTGAGCACATCAATAATGCTGCTCACTAACTTTAACACTTGTACCTCAGCTGCTTACACAAACTGAAGATCAGCTAGTGGAATATGAATATAAAATACTGATATTTTCATTTTTACCTACTAAATACAAATTCCATCATGATTCCATGAGTTATGATTCACTAAATCTAAATATAGAATTATTATCAATCTAAATACAGGATTATTATCACAGCATTTAATTGGTGCCTCACTCTTTAGCTATTAGCACACTTCTGAACTGTTGAAACAAAATTCCCAAGCCCCTCAACTGTTCCTCTTACAAGTGAAAAAAAAAATAGACTTAGTTAATCTTAGTTAATCTTCCCTCCCCCCTGAATGTGAATATCCTGTGCTTTATGGAAGTTGTGGGGGGGTTTTATTGGACTTTGAGTTTGCTTTGTCTGTTTGTTTGGTTTTTCTTTTATTGTTTTGATTGTTTTAAACTAGCAGAGACCAAGGGGTAGCAGCATAACCCTTTTGCTAACCACAAGAGATATTATGTGTATATATAATGCACATCACAAGAGCTTCAAGCACTAAGAGAGCTTTTCTGAACCCTGTTAGAAAATACCAATTTATTTACAAGTTTTATTTACTACCACAGTTCTTATTCATTATTTGCTTTGAGATAATTCTAGATGCAAAAAAAAAAAATGCACGCAAACATATTTTAAGTATCTTGGTGCAAAAGAAGTGCAAAGACACTTCCTACTGATCAGTGCAATAAACAAAGTAAGTGTTATGTGCCAGTAGTTGACTGAGTTGACTTCTTGTGCTCATAATTCAAGATTCTAGAAAAAAAACAGATGGCCCCTGTTGCAGCTGACTGGTATGAGCAGCTTGGAAGGAGATGTAAGCTCACTTGTTTTTTTTTCAGTGCCTGCTCCTTTTTCTCCCAAGCTATGAATCATAGAATGGTAAGGTTGGAAGGGACCTCAAGGATCATCCAGTTCCAACCCCCTGCCATAGGCAGGGACACCTCCCACTAGCACAGGTCACTCAAGGCCTCCTCCAACCTGGCCTTTAACCCCTCCAGGGAGGGAGCAGCCACAACCTCCCTGGGCAACCTGTGCCAGTGTCTCACCCCCCTCACTGCAAACAACTTCCTCCTAACATCCAGTTTCAATCTCCCCTCTGCCAGTTCAAACCCATTGTCCCTTGTCCTGTCATTCCCAGACCTTGTCAATAGTCCCTCCCCAGCCTTCCTGTAGCCCCTTTCAGATCCTGGAAGGCTACTCTAAGGTCTCCTGGAAGGACACAGCTATTTCACTGAAGCAAATGAAAATACAGCAAATATTACCCTGCTGAAGAAGAGACTGCTACAGTCAACATCTCTATCAACTTAAAGCTATTTCCAGATGATCATCTGATTGCTTTCTCTGTTGTGTTCTCTGACTTCTTTTAAAATTCAAGGCAGCCAATATTTAATAGCCTTAACACTGTATTTTAACTACTACAATCCATCAACAGTGTTTAATTTATGCATTAGTGGAATTCAGTGGTAAAAATAAATTCCAGATTAAGTTGCGATTGAAATCATACATAAATAATACATAGGGAGATGAAAAGCCTGAAGTACCCCACATATTAAAGCAATTTACTGTGTCAGTCAAGAGATACAAGGATTTTTTTTTTCCAACAAGGACACTAGAAACTATGCAGTTAGCTTCACAGCACACTTTGTTTCTTCATGAAGGCAAAGAATCCACGGTCTGGGCACCATCACCCTGACCCTTTTCTCCCGCAGCTGCCAGTGTGTGAAAGGAACATTGCTCTCCCTCTTCAACAGAGGGGAACAGCCCCACTAACCCTCTCCCAGCATCTCTCCTGCTCTTCTCTCCCTGTTTGGTTAATTCAATTAGCAATTAAAAAAACCCCCAACACTAAACTCTCATCTCTACTTGCAGCATCCTCTGCTACTGCATGTTTCAGCTTTTTTAATAGCCATGGATTTTATTGGGCCAAAGTGCACCCAAAACATCCCAGCTGCCAAACGCAGGCTGCCTTTGTCCTCAAGCCTGCAGGTATTTAGCTGTGCTTGTACTCTCCACGGCTCGACCTTCAGCTGCTTCCCTCCCCCCACCCCATGGTATCAGTCATGGAAACTCTTTAAGTTTAAAGTCATTATCATCAGAGACTCAGCTTATCTTGTAGCAACATATTCAAAGGCCAATCATACCTCTAACCTCCAGATTGCCCTCTCTGCTGCTCTATCACCTCGCCTCCACCCAACTCCATCTTCCTCTCATCCTCCAGCTTCCCTGCTGATGGGGGAGGAATCTCCCTAGAGAGACTCAGGTAAGCTTATCTAATGCTAATGTGACATAAGGACAAGGACAGCCATGTGGGAGAGACCTGGATCCACCCAGCCAGGGCTCTGCACATAGGTACAAGCATGGAGCCAGTTTTCTACAGCAGTATCACTCTTCTGCAGGGCCTCCAGCAATTTACAGCTTGGGCATTTCTGGGCCCAGAAGTGTGCACTTGTATATAAAAGCTCTCACAGCATTTTCAGCCTCCTCATGCTGCTGTCTACTTGCTATTCAAACCTGTGAAGCCATCCACAGTACCCTGCAGCAGGTGCTCAGCACTTCAGTGTGTACTGAATGAGGAAACACTTCTCCATGTTTGCTTTAAACCTGCCACTTCCACAGAAATCTGCTTCATGCTTGCACTCCTGATGTTAAGAGCTTTATTCTCTCTGACTTCATTGGGTTGTTTCCAGCTGGAGGAATGCTGAAGTTGCTTCTTGTGCAGAGGTTACTCTGCACCTCTGATTATTCTTGCCGCTCTGAACCTCACCCTGTTTCATTATATTTGTGTTGAGAACTGCAGGTGAGGACTCCAGTGCTACGAAGCAAGTCAGAGAAGGCTGCTATGTCACTGTATAAATCCATGCTTTGTTCTCTATTCTTACTGATACCTGCCTTGCTTTTCTCTCTTGACTGCTCTTCAATATTCACAGTTGATGCTTTCAGAGAACTACCGGAAACCAAGATTATGTTGTTCAGTTGCAACAGTCAGCTCAAACTCAAAGAATTTATGCATGAAACCAGGGCTGTGTTCTTTTGTCACATGAATCACTTCGTTTTTCCATACTGACCTTCATTATTTTAGGTCTCAGTCAGTTTTGTGAAGCCCTTTCTGCAATTCTTCATGGTTTAACTCTTCTAAATAACTCACCCTGAATAACAGTATCAGCAGCAAATCTGAGTAGCATAACACAGCAAAACACCCTCGAGTTGCTCATACATCCTTGGCATCAGAGAAAAAACACAAGGCCAGATTCCTCTGAGGGTTCATGGATGGTCAGAGGCACCCAGGCTCCAGGAGCTGGCAGTGTGCAGGACAGGGAGGTAGGAGGTAAAAGGGAACATTCAGTCCTGCACAGAGCAGTCAGAAGTGGAAGTTGAACTATAGTAACTTCAAAGCTGCTAGCAAAGAAATCCTGTTCCTGTACTCCTGCTGTCACCTCTTGTCTTATCGAGTCCTGCAGCACCTGTAAAAGCTGTGGTCTGGTCCCATCTTCTGACTTGCTCTTGCCTGCCAGAAAAGCACATGATGCCAACACTTCTCAGCACATCACACATACCTGAATAAACCTTTTCCTCAGCAATCCAAGGCCAGGAGCCTCTAAATTTCCCAAATTCTTGTACATTCCTTCATACATTTCCTTAAGCTTATTTTTATTTCTCTGAGTTTTTACCAACTCATTTCTGACATCCTCAATCCAGTCCTGCAAACAGAAGGAAATAGATGAGTACTGAGAAGAAGTGTACTGACCTTTGCCCTTTGACACTGCTGACATCCCATCTGGGTTACTGTATTTACTACTATCAGTTAATGTGTCTTTTGACAACCAAAAGAACAATCCAAAGGCTATCCCTGACATCAGCACCATGATTCTGGGCTGAGCTGCTTCCCTGCAGCTGTGGTGTTAGCCAAACCATGTCAGGATCTGCTCGGCACTCTCCTTCCTAAACAGAGGGTGAGGAATGAAAGGGAATGGAGGAAAAACAAACAGCCAAAACAAAACTTTTACCTTAAAAAGCATTATGGGACTAGAGAGCTGTTCCAGAGAGTGAACAAAATCTTGAACTACTCCTCCTCTGTCCAACTTACTCTTGATCCTTTAGAAGACAAAGAGTGTATCACAACACAAGAAACTACAGATAAGCAATGATCCAGGTTTAGGTAGGAAGAGCTTCCTCTGAATTGTCTCTTGGGCTGCATGACTACTAATACATTGATTGTCACCAGGCAGCTCTCCATGTTTTAATTAGCTGTCCCACAATGAAAACAGGACTTTGGTGCAGGAGTGGAAACCCTAAGTGCAACAGAAATGGGCATTAATCAGACTATACATCCTGTCACAACAATGCATCCAGGGCAATACAGCTCCTGAAGCACAAAATCATGTTATTATTTCAAGCAAAAACATTCAGCAAATGGATCAGGGGGTTGAGAAAAGGCAACAAAACCACCTACAGCTACAAGAGTGGTTCTGCAGCAAGGTGTGATAGAAGTTGACTTTTGCCTAGGGATTAACTCAGGTTTTATTGCATGGCAAGAAAGGGCAAGGGAGGGCATGCAGAGGAGGGCAGATGCTGCATTCTGAGTGAGCACAGAACACAACCAAGAGCTGTCATTCCCCAAGAACATGCATCCATTTCACTGGCCTGCTCTGAAGTCTGGGAGGACCATCTATTCTTTTCACACATATCTGCTTTCTCTTGGTATTAGAAAGACTGTAAATGTCCAAGCAAGCTTCATCTCCTGATGGGTACTGACTCTTACTGCTGTGAAGTGTACTACAGGAAGAGCCTTATCATGCAGTCAATTTCCTTTTTGCCTCAGCAGAGGAGAAGGAAGATGGAAATTAGGCTACTACAGAATTATGGAGCAGAAATGGGTTGCCTCTCTGTGGTCTTCTTGTTTTACCTTGGAAAAATTCTAACTTCCCCCAGCCCAGGTACTACAGGCACTCAACACTTCAGAAAGCATTCAGCCCACCCAGCTGAGTGTGTCTATTCTATGAACTTATGTATTGGTTTGCCCTGTGCCTCTGAATGGAAACAATGCATGGGACTACCCTCTAACCTTTCTCATGCCCCTCAAAGAAAAGTATTTTGGAAAAAGAAATCAACCTCTCCACCAAACAGGGAAGACATGACAGAGCTACTCTGATTCACCTTTCTACAAACTCCTTGTTCTTCCAACCAGTTGCAGTATCTTTGAAACAGTAACTTTCACTGCTGATCATGAAAGGGTAGACGATTGCCTGGGGATAGGTATCTGCAATCTCTTCAACAGTGTGTTGCACAGCTACTGCTTCATCCTTGTCCAGTAGTGCCATCATCTGGCTAATCCAACCAATGAACTGCCAACAGGGAACTGAGGAAAGCTGCAGAAACAGATACTGCATCAACTTTGGTCCTCCTTGGACATACCAAACATACCAACAAAGCTGCTCTGTGGCCCAGCCTGACAGACAGAAAGGCACAAAAAGGAAATGGAGAATGTCAATGGAGCTGTACAAAACACTACCCAAAGAGGCAGAGATTTCCTTATTGTTTTCACTGTCACTAACACCACTGCTGCTGCTGAATAGGTTTTGCATTATAAAGATTTGCAGTTTGTTGATCACGATGAGGCTTTATTCTCAATCTTGTGGCTTTTCTGCCCGGATGCAACATGATCATTTTTGATCTCCACATACAACCAACTCAAAATTCTGAAGGGATAGTTCAAACACCATTGGGTTGAAGTCCTGATTTGAGTTAAAAACTTCCCTCCAAAAAATGATCACTTCTGAAAGGAGCACTGCAATGTCTTCTTGTGATAGTCAGAGGCCAGACTCCAATTCCTTTCCTCTTGTCTCATTCCTTTGTACCTTTCTAATAGAATTTAAAATCAGATTGCCAGTATTTATCTCACAGAAAGAAAGAGGAGAGGACAAAGTACTGCCTGATGAACTCCTCTGAGCAAGACTAATCAGCTGGACCAGGTGTCAGGTTCTCTTTGAACCACCTGAGTTTCACTGTGGCCACAGCTCGTCCACCTCAGCTCCTTCTGCTGCTTTCTTAGTTTCTTGGGATAAGTAAGCCTTGTTTCTGTCTCACTTAGGTTCTTCCTCCAAGAGGCCCTGGTGTTCTGAGAGCACCAGCACAATGACAGGGGCTTGAAAAGACAGGCAGGCCAAGGCAGGAACGGGCATGAGTCACAGAGGAGCTTTCACCTTATCTGCCCTGTGACAGCAGGGAAGGCAGCACGGTTCATGGTATCCTGCTGTGGAACAGCAATGGAGGACAAGTGTGCGGAAGGGAGGAAGTGAAAAATACAAAGGAGGAAGTGTTGCAGTAAACTCTGAAGTGAAGCAGGTCATGGAGAGGTGGGAGATGTGGAAAATGAGTGTGGAAGAACTGCTGGCTTCCTGCGTGCAGGAAACTCAGCTTACAAAAACAAGACACACTCCTCAGTCTAACAGTAACCACTTCTATCAGCCTCTTAGATCACTCTGAAGGGAAGAAAAAAAGAAATCCACAACATAGGTTTTTTTTTTCTTTTTTCTCCAGCAGGTCTCAAACTGACATCTGGAATCAGGATAATGATAAAAACTTACATTTAAGAAAAAAAAAAAATCCTGTCTGTATGAATTAGATTCACCAAATTAGAGAAAAGAGAAGGAACAATGATGGGATAACATTTATCTGATTTACCTGAAGCAAAACTTTCCAGTCTAACTTCTCTATCCATCCAACCCCCCCACCCCCACCTTTTAAATGTGATTTATACCAACATTTGCTGCCAGGAAAATGGAAGCAACTAACCTCTCGTGTCACTAGACCCAATGTCTCTGCTGGATATCTTTCAATTATTTGCAGCAGTCTAGGAAATCTCAGCCTAGCTTCTCTGGAGTTCAATTTTAAAGCTTTTATCATTTTCTCCACCACAATAGCTGGGAATAGTTGCAGATCTGCAGCGTTAATTTCTGCCAAGAGACATTAAGGATTATCAGAAACACCATCAACTTGGTCCATGTCTTTGATCATCTGGAACATTCATCTGTATAATTCAGTTTTGGGTTTTTTTTTCCCAGTGTATTTTGTATTTCCACTTTGTTCTCCTTGCCATCTGTTTGAACAGCACACATCTGCAACACATGTACTTGGGGACTGTAAGGATTAGCTTTATCACTGCTGGTATCTTGCCTGCTGTAAGTACAGCACTGCTGTGGTCTAGGAAGGAGCAAGGGAAGCATCTGCTGGCCAGGATACATTGCTTACAAGTGAGAAGGACACTATGAGTAATTCACTAGCACCACAGCTAGCAGGGGTAGTGGGGGGAATAAACACTGTTGAAATGGAGGACAAACTGTTTTATTTAAATTCAAGCTGTGTTGCTCAAGGGGATCTTCTGAGTATCAGAAAAGCTGACATATAACAGACACATGCTTAGGAGTACCCCTGACTAACCAAGCAAGTCTTCTTCTTCTTCCCTGCGCAGATGCTGGTCACAGAAACCAACCAAAGTCATGTAGGCATCGATGACTCCCACCACATCTACACGTTCCA
The DNA here is from genome assembly GCA_013399775.1 of Semnornis frantzii. Lineage (NCBI taxonomy): Eukaryota > Metazoa > Chordata > Aves > Piciformes > Ramphastidae > Semnornis > Semnornis frantzii. The sequence goes on along the minus strand of VWYK01084378.1, from coordinate 16,108 downwards.
TGGACTGGGACTGCACCTCCTCTTCAGACTTCCTTGTGGCACTGCTGAAACACTGAAAAGCCTTTTTGTGCAGCCCTGCCAACACCTGAAATTCAACCATAGCAGAGAGAAGGAAAGAATAAAAGACATTAACATGCAGCATTCAACAACTCTTTCTGAAGCTGGAGCTTGGTTGCAAGCCTTGAGCAGATCAAACTTTTACTGTATCAGGTCTTTTGACCAGTTGAAACAAAGGGGAAAAAAGGGATGTTTTTTTTCCAGCAGTGGTTTGTAGAGTTTTAACCTAGAATCATAGAATGGTAAGGTTGGAAGGGACCTCAAGGATCATCCAGTTCCAACCCCCTGCCATAGGTAGGGACACCTCCCACTAGCACAGGTCACTCAAGGCCTCCTCCAACCTGGCCTTGAACACCTCCAGGGAGGGAGCAGCCACAACCTCCCTGGGCAACCTGTGCCAGTGTCTCACCACCCTCACTGCAAACAACTTCCTCCTAACATCCACTTTCAATCTCCCCTCTGCCACTTCAAACCCATTGTCCCTTGTCCTGTCATTCCCAGACCTTGTCAATAGTCCCTCCCCAGCCTTCCTGTAGGCCCCCTTCAGATCCTGGAAGTCTACTCTAAGGTCTCCTTAAAGCTTTCTCTTCTCCAGGCTGAAAAGCCTCAACTCTCTCAGCCTGTCCTCACAGCAGAGCTGCTGCAGCCCTCTCAGCATCTTTGTGGCCTCCTCTGGACCCGCTCCAACAGTTCCATGTCCTTCCTGTGCTGGGGGCTCCAGAACTGCACACAGGACTCCAGATGGGGTCTGAGGAGAGCAGAGTAAAGGGGTAGAATCCTCTCCCTTGCCCTACTGCCCACACTGCTCTTGCTGCAGCCCAGCACACAGTTGCTGTCTGGGCTGCACTCACGCTGCAGGCTCAGGTTGAGCTTTTCATCACCCCAGACCCCCAGGGCCTTTTCCTCAGGGCTGCTCTCAGCCATTCACCACCCAGCCTGGAGTTGTGCTTGGGATTGTGTCTACGCAGGCACAAATCTCAACCTTTGCAATTTTCAATGAAAAAATATAAACCAATTTTAACTTAGTCTTGGGATATGTGGAGTTATTGTAACTGTTTTAACTGTTAATGGTTATCATTAACTATTATAACCTAATGTTATTAGAGTTTTTGGCAACAGTTAAAAATATAATTTAAAATGTGGGATTTTTTTTTTCCTATCAAGGCACAACTACAACAGCTGCATGACACAGTTATACTTAGAATAGTGATAAACTCCCCCCATGCACCACACCATTTCCAGTCTGGTGTCTTCTTCCCTATTCCAGTCACACTGATCATATGTTTCTAATGCAGCCCTAATGAAGGCCTTGACAAGATCCTCTGCAACTGAATGCTTATAAATCAAGTCCACATGCTTTCACACTGCCAACAAGTTCACCAACTTCAGACAGTGTACCTATTGCAGTTATTAAACAATATCCAAATTTGCTGCAGAGCAAGAAAAATGCTGTAGCTGGAATTAGTTTAAATTTCAGGCAGGTAAACTACCAGGGTCAGAGTGCTGCTTAATAGTGAGCTAAAGTAAGACTAAGCTCCATAAAAGTATCTGGGATCCAGCCTGATTCACCTGACATAGAAGAGTTTTTATGCTCATCTTTTAAGTTTCCTTCAGAAGAATGCTCTTAGTTTGCTAACAAATGCAGCTGAAGCTTTTGCTCAAGTTTCTACACACCTGAAAAATGAAAATCTTCTTTATCTGCTTGAACAGCCATAAAACCACAAATTAAGAATTTTTTTTTTCCTGATTTATACTGATATGGTTTAGATCTAAGGGTTTCTCCATGGTGGCCTTAAATAGAATTAAACCAGTGCTGGTACTTCAAGTTCTTGCTTCTGCCAAGCAATTTGGCAGAAAATAAGTCAGTGCCACAGCCTCTAAGACACACACAACTTCAGATGCAGCACCTTTCACTGCATTCTTCAAATGCACACCTCCCCAAAACAGGCAAAGATGAGCTGCACATGCCCTGTCTTAAAACCCCCTGTTCTTTCCATCACTAAAATTATCTCCCAGGTAGAAGTGACAGGATAAGAGGGTGCAGCCTCAAGCTGCACCAGGAGAGGTTTAGGCTGGACATTAGGAAACACTTTTTCACTGAAAGGGATGTTATGCCCTGGAACAGGCTGCCCTGGAAGGTGGTGGAGTCACCATCCCTGGAGGTCTCCAAAACCCATGTAAATGTGGTGCTTGATGATATGACTTAGTTGTGGACTTGGCAGAGTACAGTTAATGGTTGGACTTGATGATCTTGAAGGTCTTGTTCAACAAAATGATTCTATCATTTTTTTTATTACTGGTATCATTAAGAGCATCATAAAGATCTCTTTATGAAATAAGACAGCCTGAGAGCAGGAAGCAGCTCAGAAATGCCCAGCTGCAATAAAGGCATGCTGTGAGAATCACATTCCCAAGCCTTGCCTTGCAGGTGCATGTAGGTGCCATGCTTGTGTCTTTCCCCACCACACAAAATGCTGGAACAGAGAAACACAAGAACACTCTCCCAATTAAAAAGGCTAAGTGGTACAGAACTCCAGGGGAGCAAAACCCAGACAAGACAGCAACCACAGCTTCCCCCTCATCCCCCAAGCTAGTGTTCCACTGCTAATGGCAAACAGGTTTCATGTTCTCTATATCTACTCATACCCAGTGAAGTGGTGATTATGGTACTGAAATATTTCAAAGCTTTCTCCCTCTTGTTTACCTTTTCAGGATTCTCAAGGCTTTCTCCTGTTAGTACAGATATTTTTCCAGCCTTTTCCTTCTCAATCTGCTTGAGGCATTTTGGATCTTGACTAAGAGCATTGGCCATGATGTGGTATGTAGTGCCCAGAAGAAGATGCTGGTTTCGGAAGGCCGTTGTGTTCTTGCTAAGATAGTCAGATTTGGTATCTTCTGTTGGAATTCAAAACCAAAGTTGGTCATTTGCAACAAAGCAGCTTGGTATAATAAACAAATGTGAAGCAAAGAGAAGGCTGTTACCAAGCAGGGAGATGGTTTTTAACACGGAGAGCAGGCGTTCAGGACAACTCTGGCTCCGGCTGCAACTATGCATGAAGCGGCAATAGGCGTAATTCCAGCTGACCAGCCACTCTTCCCTCCCTTTGGCTTCCTTGTGCAGGTCTTTCAGAAGCTTCTTAGCAACTGAGAAGCTGTTCTGTATGTGGATTAAGACAGAGTTTTTCAGACAATATATTTGAAGAGGAAACAAAACTGTTCCGCAACCTAATTAAGGGATGAGAAGATTTAGGTAACACAAGTAAAGCCAGGATAAGATGAAGACAGGGTCACTGCTTGTTGGGTACCACATTCAAAACCAGATTTGTGCTCGTGGAGAAATCTGAAGAGAGAAGACCATAGGTGTGACAAATTGAGGAAAATAATTCTGTGTTACTGAACAGGCAGAACAAACACACCCAGGGCATGGAACCTGGTGCAAAATATCATTAAACCAATCACTTCTGTTTGTGTTTGGATGAAAAGTTTTATGTAAGTAGCATTAAATGAAACATTATTTTTACTTACTTCTTTAGGAGTGCATAGTCAACACAGCCATATTTGGCTAGTATAGATATTAGATATTTGGTTAGTACAGTGTTTAAAAGAAACTCTTTGCTGAGTGCATATTTCTGCTGCACCTCAGAAAATGAGGGAGATCTTGTCTCAAGCTTGAAACACCAAAGTCCTGTCACCAACAGAAGGCTGCTTCAGTCATTTTAACAACCAGATCAAACCCAGAACTGCCAAGCTTTAGTTCTTTATATAGGTGTTAATCTAACAGCACTAATGCAAAATGTAAAAAATAGTAAATCCTAAAATGCTTCATCATTGCTGATGGAAGTAAATTATACTGATCCAGTCTGAACTGGATCTGCTTTCTTGTACAGAAGAGATTATTTGTAAATAAAGAAGCTGATGGAAGTAAATGATACTGATCCAGACTGAATTGGAGCTGTTTTCTTGTACAGAAGAGATTATTTGTAAATAAAAAAGCTGATGGAAGTAAATGATACTGATCCAGTCTGAATTGGAGCTGTTTTCTTGTACAGAAGAGATTATTTGTAAATAAAAAAGCATGTTTGCTTGCAAGCACTCCTGCCATTAAAGACTGAATTATTTCAACAGGGAGTCAGAAACAATCTATGGATCAAAGCAGCCTTCAGGCACATTTCCAGTAATGACAAATTATCATCAAGTTTGTGATTAACATTCACCCCTTTGTTTGCTTTTGCTTTGGAACTGACTTTGAGATTTCAAACAGCCCTGGTCAGCAAGGGGTGAAAGAGACAAGGTCTGCTCTGGCAGGAAGGTGCCCAAGACCACCAAGGGGCTTTTCCAGCTTCAGTTTCTATGCATTTTCTCACACAAGTGGAAGCTATCAGACAGCAGTCACCTGTTTCCTGGCACTTTCTATCATCTTCATTTTCATGTTAAATTTGCAGCTTTTAATCATCATGGAAATGTCTTCACTCTGTTGATCCACTTCCATTTGGTCACCAGCACCACATTCTTCATCCACCTCCATACTATCATTGTTCTGATCACAGAGAAATTTCTCCTGCAGCTTGTCAAGAAAGAAACACCTGTACAATGACAACAGGAGTACAAATCACTCTGGCATGCATCCAAGGCAATGAACATTCAAAAGTGTTGATCTGCCTGACAGTAAAGATAAATAGAGCCTGCAAGCTGGAGCCATCACCTTCAGCAATGGTTAAACACTGTCCTGTTTGTAAAGTCATAGAATCATAGAATGGTCAAGTTGGAAGGGACCGCAAAGCTCATCCAGTTCCAACCCCATGCCATAGGCAGGGACACCTCCCACTAGCACAGGTCACTCAAGGCCTCCTCCAACCTGGCCTTGAACACCTCCAGGGAGGGAGCAGCCACAACCTCCCTGGGCAACCTGTGCCAGTGTCTCACCACCCTCACTGCAAACAACTTCCTCCTAACATCCACTTTCAATCTCCCCTCTGCCACTTCAAACCCATTGCCCCTTGTCCTGTCATTCCCAGACCTTGTCAATAGTCCCTCCCCAGCCTTCCTGTAGGCCCCTTCAGATACTGGAAGGCTACTCTAAGGTCTCCTGGAAGCCTTCTCTTCTCCAGGCTGCAGAGCCCCAACTCTCTCAGCCTGTCCTCACAGCAGAGCTGCTGCAGCCCTCTCAGCATCTTTGTAGCCTCCTCTGGACCCGCTCCAACAGTTCCATGTCCTTCCTGTGCTGGGGGCTCCAGAACAGCACACAGGACTCCAGATGGGGTCTGACGAGAGCAGAGTAAAGGACAAACTGGCCCTGAGAGCATTCTAGGATCTTGAACTGCTAAGATTAAGTATTAGAAAATTACAACAACAGAGTGGGTTTGTTTTGTTTTTTTTTTTTTGGTTTATTCTTTTCAAATGATAGTTATAACCTCTAACTTCACCAAGCCATAACTTTCATTCTAGCTTGATAGAAATGCAAATAAACAGGAGTCTCCATTACACAGTGTAAGTGCAGGGCTGTATTTTAAGGCATTCTGCAATCCAAATATGCATCACACCAACACATGTGAACACTGAAGTCTGGATTGCAGAAAAGACCATACTCAACATATGAAAGAGAACTGCCATGAATCAATGCTCAATCCTTTGTATTCTGCTTTAATAGCATCTCTCATTATGGATAATGCATAACTGCAGTCTGGAGTGGGGCTTGCAAAACCCTTTGTCAGTAATTAGATGGTCTTTAAGATCCCTTCCAACCCAAATCATTCTATGGATCTATGAATTCAGGATGAAAGAAGTTTTCTGACAGCACAGAGAAGTTATTGCAACACTGTCAATGCCTCAAGTCATAAATGTTTTGAGACTTGGTAAAGGAGTAAGACATATGATGTATTCTGCCTAATATTTACCTGCACTAAGCTCTTCCATAGCCCAGCTTTCCTGACACCAAAGAGAAAACAAACTGCAAAGCACAGTGGGTATCAGCAGAGCTGTTGAAGAAGTTGTCTCCCAGGAAAAGAGAAAGAATCTGGATTCGCACTGGAGGAATGGATTGGGATGAAGATAGACAGCACTGAGAGGGCAGAAAGCTGCTGAATTCAAAAAAGCACTCCAGCTTCTTTGGAGCTAATCCAAAGGAGTCTCTACAGAGCCTTTGTTCTTTCTAGCAACAGTCACAGGAGAAATCTTCAATTACAGCCCCAGTCATTAACTCTCCTATAAGCAGGTGAAGCTCTGACAGTGACAGGGCTGTGTACAGTCCCTACCTCCGGAACAGCCTATGAAGTAAGATTGTTGGTAACAGAGTGGCCTGTGGGGTGGTGCTTCACTGAATAAATGCAACTAATCTGCTCACTTACAAGTGGATGTGTTGAAGGGCTGCAGAGGTGGGCTAGCTGGCACAGAGCGTGCAGTCATTGGTGCCTCAACTGTTGTTTCCCCATCAAAATACCACTTCTCAACCTCATTTTGCTTCTCACCACAAGATTAATCACACAAAAGGAAAAGCCATCTACTGGTTCAACACTCACCCCTCCATGTGCAAAGCAGCAGCATAAGAAACAGCCCCCAACAGGCAGACAGAACTAAAGCTAACCCAAGAATGCAATTTTACCGGTTTGTAATGATATCATCCCAGATGTTCATAGGATCCATTTTAGCATCTGGATATCTGCTTGTCCAAGTTCTGAGAAGCCTCTTAAGGGAAGCCTGAGAAGCTAAGTTACCTAGAAGTCAATAAGGAATACTTTAAATGCATCCAACGAGCATGAAAAGGGCCTAAAATAAATATAGTCTGACATTCAAACCAGAAAACAGCAAGAGAACAACCCACTTGCACTTTAGGGCTTGCATTCAATACACTGCTTGGTGATCAAGTTGTTTTTGTCTATTGCTGAAGCACAGGAGATCCAGTGTCAGCTGTCACTCACTGGCAATCACCATGGGGTAGCCAGCTTTCCATACAGGAATATGCTGGAATATAGTAGAACTGTTAACTAAATTTAATACATCATTTGGTTTATTATGTGTACAAATTTCATTTCATGCCTACCTCAGTAGCTATAAATGGTACTCCACATCCACCTTTTAATTCTGCTGAGGACTGTTTGCTACCAAAACTGACCCCAACACAAACCTTTAAAGGGTATTAAACCAAGAGAGATACTTAGCTCCTATCAGAACAGCTAAGCTAATGAAACTTTGCAAGAGGGCACAGAATTATCTTCTAGCCCATTTACACAAGAGGACAGTCAGAAGTAATTCCAGACTTATGATCCTTCAAACAGGGGTTTACTCCCTTAAATGGAGAAATTCAAAGTTCAGGAAACCATGAGCATTTATCACTGTGAAAGGAAAATCACTTAAGAAAAAATAAAATGAAAATCCTCACTTCTCTTGGTCATAAAGTTGATGAAATCCTGTATTTCTGTCAGAGCTTGTACAGACTGCAGCTTGGTCATACGACTCTGATACAGCAAAGTGTCAATGCTGGAATAACTCTGAGAAAAAAGGGAGAGAGGAGAGAATGGAAGATTTCATACACAGGATTTACAATGTGGTTCTACTCAGTGCTCTACAAACTCTTTAGCTGATGCTGTTATCTATCATGCTCCACAGCCCAAGGTTTTACAAGTAGGCTAATAGCCTGTAATCTGAGAGCCACTCTGCTTTGCACAAGCAGAGAGGCACATTCTAGCTGCAATTTCTACCCTAGGCTTTAGTCCTAGTCTAATCAAAACATGGTAATGGAAGGAATTTGTAACCTCTCAATGCAATACTCTTTCCAAGCTTGTTCTGGGGACAGGATGGTTCTGAAGATGAATTAAATGAATCCATGCAAGCAACTACTCTGAAAAATCTCTAATAGATGAAATCAGCAAAAGAGAACAATTAGAAAAGGAGGATGCACTTCACTGGCTGGCTCACCTCTGATCATGGCCAGGAGTGAAATGAAAGGAGGTTTTGTCACACGATTGGAAAGCACCTAGATGCCACTGTATTTGGGCAAGTGTTTCTGCAGTCAGCACAACCTAGCAGCAGCAACTGCAGCAACACTTTGATTGTTCAGTCAGTCTGGATGGCAAAATCCCACCAGAGACAGCAGGGATTGTTACCTGCATGAAGATCTGCATGCCATTGCTGATGTAATACTTGGCTCTGTCAAAGTCATCTTGTAGGATGTAAAGGAGACTAAGCTCTTGGCTGTAATGCATCTCTATAATGGCTTTCTTCTGTTCTGTCTTCATTGCCTCATCAATAAAAGTTAGCAAGGCTTGGTCGTTTTCTCCCCTGAGCAGTAACTTCAGCTTACTGCGTATGATATAGGGCAGGTATGTCTCCTGCAAGGGAAAACACAGGCTTCATTTCTAGGGAGGGAATAGTAGATGATGAGCTAAATATTCACATATTTAACTGTTTACTTAAATAGTTTCCCCTTGGACAAATTCCAGTTTGCTAACAAAGAAGCTGTTAGCAAATTTCTGCCAGTTGCAAAAGCAGTGGTTTGGTGACTCTTAAAACACCAATCAAACAAAACTGATAAAAGCAACAGAAACACTGCAAGGAGATGATGATGATGATGATGAAGATGGTACCATATGACCAGCCACAGACTCAAGATAAAAATGAAGATATTGTAAAAGCAGAAATAATGGCTTTGCTTATTTTACAGACACAACTCTCTGCTAATTTCCATAATCAAAGTAACCCAAATAATGCAACTGATTTCCACCCAGAATCACATCACTGCAGGACATCCCTGCAGAGATAAATCCAGTGCAGAAGTAATGAAGTGCTTTTTAAAGACCTGAAAAAATGGATCATCCCACGTTTTGCTGAGGTCTGGAGGCTTTCCACTATCAATATTCATGGTAGCACAATACTCCAGAGACTTCCACTCAGTGAGGTGGTCATAGCATTCCAGAGAAGCCAGTTCCCAGAAGTCCTTCTCTGCTTCTGTTGGATCTCCATCTTGCCACTCTTCTTTAGAGAGTGCCTAAGGAATGAATGTGAAGGGCAGGAAAGTTCTCAGCTGGAACCTGACATTACTTTCAATTTTAAGTCACCAGGACCTTAATAACAATTTGTTGGAGCAGCTCTGCTCTGAGGACAGGCTGAGAGAGTTGGGGCTCTGCAGCCTGGAGAAGAGAAGGCTTCAAGGAGACCTTAGAGTAGCCTTCCAGGATCTGAAGGGGGCTACAGGAAGGCTGGGGAGGGACTATTGACAAGGTCTTGCAATTGACAGGACAAGGGGCAATGGGTTTGAACTGGCAGAGGGGAGATTGAAAGTGGATGTTAGGAGGAAGTTGTTTGCAGTGAGGGTGGTGAGACACTGGCACAGGTTGCCCAGGGAGGTTGTGGCTGCTCCCTCCCTGGAGGTGTTCAAGACCAGGTTGGATGAGGCCTGAGTGACCTGTTCTAGTGGGAGGTGTCCCTGCTTATGGTGGGGGGTTGGAACTGGATGATCTTTGAGGTCACTTCCAACCTAAACCATTCTATGATTCTATGATTCTTTACAGACTTGAGCCATCAATCTAAACAAAACACAAGGACATTTTAAACCATACCACAGACTCACAGAATGCCAGCTTGGAAGGGACCCCAGGATCATATGATCCAACCTTTCCAAGTGATGCTGCTTCTGAGTTTGCCTTACTAGTTTTAACTCATGAGAGATTTATGAAACAAAGAAGAAAAAAATCTCATTGTTATTTTACCTCATCATAGTATTTAGCTGCTTCAGCATAATCATTCCTGGCTTCTGCCATCAGTGCTTTCTGTGTAATTTCTTTAGTCCCAATCTTGCCACTGAAAATGCCACGCAGGACATCGTAATCCCCCAGGGATCGGTAGAGCCTAGCAAAATGGGAAAGGGAGATCTTCTAATCAGTTATCACAGGAACAGCACTGCAAACATCAGCTGTTTTGAAAAAGGAGAATTCAATAAGCAGTCATACTACTGGCTTCTAATATTTGTTATGTAACATCATAAATAGGTATTTAACTATCAACTTCATTTTGGAGGGTAACAACCAAACTGTGGAAAACCCTGCAACTGAAAAGCTTTGACCAAGATGGTCTGAGAGCATCACCAGGCTGCACAGCTGCCAAGCTGAACTGTTCTGACTCAAATACAGCAATCAACTGACTAGAAATTAAAAGCCTATCTAATTCTAAAAGAGGGAAAGATGAAAAACTACCTTGTAATAGCCTTCCAGGATCTGAAGTGGGCTATAGGAGAGCTGGGGAGGGACTACTGGCAAGGTCTTGTAATGACAGGATGAGGAGGAAGGGGTTTGAACTGGCAGAGGGGAGATTGAAAGTGGATGCTAGGAAGAAGTTGTTTGCAGTGAGGGGGGGGAGACACTGGCACAGGTTGCCCAGGGAGGTTGCGGCTGCTCCCTCTCTGGAGGTGTTCAAGGCCAGGTCGGATGAGGCCTTGAGTGACCTGTGCTAGTGGGAGGGGTCCCTGCCTATGGCAGGGGGGTGGAACTGGATGAGCTTTGAGGTCCCTTCCAAACTAAACCATTCTGTGATTCTATGATTCTATGAAAAGAAAACCCCAAAAGCCCTAAAGACAGAGCTCTTCACAAGAGTAAATTGTCTCAGACAAGAATTTACTTTGCAAGCTCAATCCATCTGATCACGTCTGGGGGAAGCTCTGTCCTCCCGCGCATCCGCTTGACTGGTGGCTCCTCCTCAGTGGACAGAGCCATCAGTGCATGCTCCAGAAGAAGGATGCCCACAGGCTGCTGTAAACTTGCCAGGCAGCTTGTGCTCACATTAGCTGAATCCAGTTCTAGCAGCTCCCTGTGCCTGTAGCTCATCTCCTGTAAAAGAAAGGAATCAAACCAGGTCAAAACAACTTGGTATAAACATGTACTGACAGCTACCTCCTGCAGATCACCTGTTTGCTCTCCTTCTTCTTACAGTGCAAGCTTTGCATATAAGCTGTTACAGCTCCAGAAGTTCCCAACTCTGGGAAAACTGGAATCTCATTCTGTGCTGTTGCCCTTCATAAAGAGAACAGCAAAGAACAGCCCTTGTGGTTCGTGGCCTCCAGGGCCACCATGTAGAAATACATGGAAGCAGGTGAAGAGGTAGATGGTCACACACACAGCCTGTCTTCCCTCTGTTTGTTGGCAGCATGGTGCCTGCTACAGCACAGATGCATTTCACAGAACCTACACAGAGTGGAATTTCAGCTGGTTTTTAATCTGTTCTGAAAGCAAATCCCAGAGCCTCACAGCAAGTTTTGAGATAGCTGTAGAAGAAAACAGCTCTTTCAACTAGCAAGTTACTCTTCTGATGAGACTTCAGCTAAAAAGTCAAACCACCAAAAAGAAACATCAGTGAAGTAGGAAGCCTTTCTGTAACATATATATTTTTGGTATATAGGATGCAGGAGCTGTGTTTCCAAAGGGCCAAGCTGCTAGGACAGCCTTTGTGAGCCATATGAGAGCTTAGCACTGTCTGCTCTCACACTCCCTCTCCCAGCTCTCTCTCCTGATCAAGATGTGCTGGTTTGAGCTAATTGGAATATTTTAATAGAGAAANGGGAACTCCCAAACCATCACAGAAGATGAACTCTACTCCCTGCTGGGGAAAAGTTTTCCTCTCACTGTTACACAGGGTGCTTGAACACCCAGGCCGAGGCTTGCCTTCATGCTGATGTTCTTTTGTTACTGAAGGGGGACAGCAGTGAGAGGCTCTTTACAAAGTGCTCATTACAAAGTGTCTGGGTTTGATTTACTTTAACTTACTTTTTTTTTTTTTGAGTTTTCATTTTATATCTCTGCAGGAAAAAGTAGCCTAACACCACAGTGGTATTAATAGGGTTTAACAGACAGCATAAATCAACACAAAGGATAAAACCAAGACAGGGAACCAACAAAGGCAATGTCAAGAGGGAATTCTAACAGATAGCTATTGTGAGATGTTGGCTCAAAAATTTCAAGGCAGTCCAGAGTAATCCCCACAGCATTTGACCTTTTATGCAGCTGCACAGATAAAAAGTAAACAAGAGATTGCATTTTTTCAGATGTGTAAATACAAGTATCAAGAAGTCAAAGTTTGTCACAGTTTAAAAAGCTGCTCCAAACTAGACATTTCTCCTGTGTCACATCTGACAGCTCCTGTCACAGAGTATTTAATTCTCCATAACAGCAAGAACTGCCCCTCAAATGGAGATTAATTTAAGAGCTACAAATCAGACACAAGTTAGGCTCAACACAGCTGACAAGAAACACTAAATACAGTGATAATAGGTATGTAGCAGGTGGTTGGATCAGTTTTTTTTAATCTCCTTAAAATTTGGGATAAAAAAATTAAGTACAGTTTCTTTTGTTAGTAGAAAGTCTTGGGTTTCCTTTCCAGTAAAATGGCTGTGGTGCAGCCACTCACCCTTTGGAGGGAGTGAGTCCTTCCCTCATTACTGAAAGTCCCCAGCTACTTCAGGAGGCTAATCTGATGAAATGAATAAGGCTAAGAACAAAGAGACTGACAGCTGCTGATATCCTAAAGGCACCACAGTATTCCTCAGTAAGCACTTCCCAGAAGGAGGAAGACATGCAGGACACTCAAGTAAGTCTTTCAACTGCTCTGGTGGCTTTCATTTCAAATCCAGCCTCTTTGTTACTGATGCAACCGAAAACATTAAAAGGTGACTCAAAGTCTACAGATCAGAAATTGCAGAACTCTTGAGAAAAACAAAACAGTTCAGAGGCATGAATGACCTTGTTCACCTTAACAAGAGTCACTTGCAATATCCCTTTGGTTAACAATTCTCTCTTCATTCAGTCTAAATTGCAGCAACAGTATCTAACAGCAGCAGCACAGGTGCTGATTACACACTCAAAGCCACAATATTCAGTCATGTAGCAGAGACTGACCTGGATGCATGCAATGAATGGTGGAAAGTAAGAGATGCTCATGCCCAGGAAATTATTGAAGTCATTCAGCAGCTTCTGGATGATGGCTTTTTTCTCAGGAGGAGTTTTTGATTTTTCTAGCTCATGAAAAATTCCACCAAACAAACTGCTGAAAAGCTGCTTGGCAAACGTTGGATCTTTCTGTAAATTACAACAAAAGCATTGTCACTGGATTTTGCTGTGACACAATAAACACATAAAACTAAGAGGTATGATCCACTCTGTACCTAATCCCTGTGTGGACACTCTTTGGGAGTGGAATAATTAGGCTGGCATATACCTACCACACCCATGCTAGGAATTATAATACTACCCATTCACATTCCATCTTAATTCTTCTGCATAAAGAAACTCCAAGACAATGTAGGTCTCATGCCAGAGTGTTGGTGGAGAGAATGGAATTTAAAGTTTTCACATATTCACAATTCCCACTGCAGGCACCAGACACCCAACATCATCCTACAGACATCACTGCCAGTGAAGAGGGGTTCAGGTAAAAGCAGAAGACATCAGAAGACCCTGATCTAACATTCACAGAGCTAACAAAGTCAAACAGACTGTCAGAGTGAGTTCCATCTGAGATTTAAATGCATTTTTGCAACCCAGAAACACATTTTCATGTGTAATAGGATCCTGTGCATCCTAGTCTATCACAGGACTGGAGTTTGGTCTAGCTCTTGATCTAATGTTATTCAGACAACATCCTCCTACAGCAGAGATAAGGGACCATCCAAAGAAATTAAATACCAGGGTAATCAGGAACAGTGACTTCCAAACACTGTCAAATGGAATAGGTTCAGCCTACAGTTTCCACTGCTTTTGGGAAAGGAAAAGGAATATTGAATCAGCTTTGCTGAGTACTCTGAGTCCACATCTCAGCCACAGTAACCTCATTTGCATTTTTACAGCTCCACTGCAGCCACAAAAAGAATTAGAATGGCTGGGGTTTTGCTGTACAGAGAGATGTCCTTTGCAATAATGTCTGTAAAGACCACCACCATCTGTTTCTCAAGTAGAGGAACTGAGAGGCAATGGACAAGAGCTGTTGTCTCAAGTACTAAGTGTTCAACTCAACTGCTCAGGTGAGGTGAGCTACAAGGCATCTTCTCTCATCACTGCACCAGTCCAGGGGGGAGAAACACTGCCTCAAAACAGACTCTTTAAATGCATATCACAGTAGTTGACTATAAAACACAAAATCAGTTTCAAAAGCAGTTGCCCAACCACACATTGTTTTCCCTACAAGAACAGAAAACTTCTGAAATGACAGAATTGAAAAGCAGACAGACCTGGGCAAGGCCTTGCAGAGGGGCAATGAGGCTGCAGTATTCAATCTGGATGTCAGGAAGGTCTCCTACTCGGTAACTTCTGTACAAAGTAACCTGGGCATCATGCTTCATCTTCAGCTCAGATTTCATCTCCTGAAATGCATTGCCCACGTTAAGCAAAAATAACAACCACATTACTTGGCCAGAGCTGTATCTAGAGCAGACAAAATGAGCAAGTGTTGGATAAACTTTTGCTGTGCTTATTAAAACATTTTCTGTGTAGCTGGAATATGGTTAAAATTATCTTAGTCAAGGGAAAAAACTCCAAAGTCTTGTTCACAGACCCACTTCAGTCATTAACTCTTCATATTAATACTAATGCCTTCTAATTCCTGCTTACAGGCAGGCAGTGTTTAAGTCACTTTCCAAGAGAATGATTGTGACCAACAGCTACTGAGTTGCTATGGTTTAATAAAGTTACTGCCTGCCAGCTGAGCCACAGTAGTCTAGAATCACAGAATCACAGAATGTNTGTGATGGTTCTCAGCCTCCTCCAGCTGCACAACAGAAAGAGTTTCCTAGAACTACTTTTTTTTTTTTTCATTTCACACAGTGGGATGGGGAGGGGAAGGAAGAAGGATGAACTTGATATCATTAATTCCTAGTGAAACTGGTGTGAATTGCAGCTCTTAACTAGCTGCCCTGCCTGAAGCTGAGGCTTAAGGAAACCCATTTAAACTGAACAAGAACTACTACCAGATACAGACAAAACTCACCTCCTTTGCCTTCCTTTTCATAGTACTGATATGCCACTAAGAGAATCTGCAGTAATTCAAAGGCTGGGATTTTATTTTCTAAGTACTGCCATTACCAGCTGAAGCAGCAGATTGTGTGTGGATATATGCATCAGTAGAATGGAAGAGGGAAAACAGAAGGAAGCTTGAAGAATTTTTCTTCTTCTGTAAACCCTTCCCAACTTTGCTGTTTGAACCCATTTTTTCCTACACAACTTCAAAGGGATCATTTTCTCCTTCTCTGGAGACTTTTCAAAACTTGGATATACTCCTGTGCAGACTGCCCTAGGTGATCCTGGCTTTGGCAGGGGAGTTGGACTTAATGATCTCTGGAGGTCCCTTCCAACTCTGTGATTTTCAAATAATTTTTCAAGTGTTTTTTCAAATTTTTTTTTCTGTGATTTTCTAATAATTTTTCAATTGTTTTTTCAAAGAATTTTTTTTCTGTGATTTTCAAATAATTTTTCAAGAGAAATATGCTGTGAGGAGCTAGGACTTTGATAAAGCTATTTCCAAATACTTTCCTGGTCAGGATCTACTTTGTCCTCTTTTGCCCCATCAGGTACACAGAAGCCACTGAGTTCCCTCTGTGTTTATGTACAACAAATCCCTGGAAAAGCCTAAGGGCTCTTGAGGGCATGCAGAGCCTCCTCTGGTCTTTTATTGTGGAATATCACAGGGAGGGGGTTGTTGGTTGCATTTTGGACTATCATACAGAATGCTTTTACAGTTTCTGTCTTGCAGGGAGGGAGGAAATGGCTGCTTTAGCCTGCAAGCAAATACAGATTGGCTAAATTAGGTGTTTGTG
>VWYK01084377.1:65398-89525 GCA_013399775.1 Semnornis frantzii | reverse complement strand
AAAAAAAAAAAAAAGAAAAGAAAAAAGAAAAAAACAACAACCCAGCTTTTGCAGAAATTAATTTAGAGGATTTGGTCTCTACCTCTGGGCTCTGAACAAAACAAATTGTGTCTATTGTTTACTGATTTTTTTAACATTTAACAAGTTAACCAAATTGTAAATTTCACTCATTTTTATGTTAAATGCCATCTATTACAATCCATTGATCCTTTTCTCCTTACTTTGGCTGACAAACTTATTTCTGAAAAAAGGAGCTTTGTAAAACAGAGAGCCAAGACTACTCTGGTTTACACAAGCAGAGCATACCAATGTGAGTAGCCCTCTGCTTTTCTTGCAGCAGCTGGAGTGCTCCTCCTTTCTACTGCTAACTCCTCTTTCTGGCCTCTGATTCATTCCTTCACAATACTGTCGCAAGAAAAAAAAATATTTTCTCTCTCTGCCATGGCACTCAGCTGCTTTTCTTTGCCCACAAGGCTCTACGCAGGTCTGTGCAAATTCACCTTGTTTGTCTTGTCTCCTCTATCTCCTATATATGTTTTTCTCCTGTGTCTTGTCTTGGACCAGAGATTTTTTTTTTGCTCACATTCATACCATTGCAATCTGCTGGTACTTACTTTCCACAGGCTCACTGCTTCACTGATAGGAGAGTTGAAAAACATTAAAAGGAAGGTTGGAAAATGTGTTATAGCTCTTTTATCTGGATGTCCAAGTGTCACTCATCTCTCTCTCCCTCTTTTTTTTTTAGTTAGATAGATAGCTTTTGTCCTGCTGTGAGAGCTTTGGACCTAAATCTCCAATGCTTAACAAATTAGCTAATTGAGGAGCCACATGTTATAAGGAGGAGAGGCAGCACATTAGCAAGTATCAAACCGGGGACTGCTGAGCAGGCAAGGCAAATGAACGTGTTCAAAGTGAAGACAGCAGAAGGAAATTCAATTTACTTAATTTAAAGAGGAGATCCCAGACTCCTACGAGAAGTAGCTTCATGTCTCTTCTCACTCTACCCTGAGCACTTTTTGAAGTGTTAGCCCAATTCTCCTACCCATCATATGTTGTTTTCTTATCTTTTTATACACAAATGTGTTCAGATCAGTGCTTTTGAATGCCATTGCAAAATGCACTCTTGTTACGTCTTTCTCAGTGTCAAAGTGGCAGAGCTAGTAGGAGACCTCTCATCCATATAAATAAGAAAACATTTTCAGATTAAATTTGACTTACACAGTTTAATATAAAGTATCCTTCATTCAGTAAACAGATTATGAACCAATAGGATTTATATTCAAGACTAGAGCCAACAATGATACTATTAATATGTGCATCCTGATGTAAGTTACTACATTCATTTCAGTAGCATTCATTGCAGATATATTGTGCCTTGTGGTTTCCTGGTCTTAAAACACTTATCATTTTGAAAACCATGAAAGTTTGAGTTCCAAATAGTGGCATGCCAAGAATAACAACTTTGTTTGTGTGCTAGCCATCCTATTGTGAATCCCTCAAACAGATTAAACACAAGCCTTATAGGCACTTATATTCAACTATACAGTCCATGTGAAAACAAGTTTTACAAGAGATGGAAAGTTCATTTGGGGGCCATTTTGGAATTACAATAACTAAAAGTAAATGGAAGGGTGAGAATTTGTGGGTGGAAGCAAAGGTTAATTGAAAACATATTTTCCATTTTCTTACCAGCCTTGATGTTGGTAGGGTCAGGTGCAGTAAGGAAAGTAGTGCTAGGGAGCAGAGTGGGCAGTGGAAATGAAAGGGGTGTGCCAGGCAGAATCCATGGCCAAGATGCTATCGCATGGGACTGTAATTGTGTAGTGGAAGAACATGATAAACTGCACTGCGGGTGATGGGAGGAGGCAGGCATGTGAAAGAACTAAATGGTATTGTTTGTAATGGTCTCTGTGTGCTTGGCTCTCTGCAAACAGAGAGGAAACTCAGCTCTTGTTCAAGGCTTGTCTATTATAAAGACCCTTTTACACATCACAGTCATGGAAAGCTGCTCTTCCTACATGGCTGCATGCTCAGGGTACGCTGAGCTTGACCCTCTCATTGTCCCAAGGCAGCCACGTATCAGGACACATCTCCTTCCCTTCTGGCTCACTCAGGCTTTAACAGAAGCAAGAGTGAACAAAGGGACGATGCCCACTCACATCTGGTCCCAACTTGCCTTTGGACAGAGGGGGGAGCCAAGGATCTGAATTTTGGAAAGCATCATGCCTCCAGTGTAAGCAAAGTCTTCAAAACACTGGGAGCAAGTACATCTGCAAAGCGCAGCATGATGACCTAAGACAAAGTCAGACCAGGTTTCTAAGTTGAACAGTGTAGGTTTTTTCCCTGTATAAGCCACTAAACATTGTTATTGCAATGCAGTAGGTTTTCCTGTGCACCTCTTAAGTAGTTTAGTTAAGACCCCAGAAGCCTACACAACCTTACTGCTGTTTGCTGATGGTCTCCGCCCTCCATCATAGTGGACACCCAAGCATGCAGCCTAAGAAGTCTCTCACAGCTGAGCTTTCCATAAGCAACACAGAAATATGATAGCTAGAAGCAAATAATTTTAAACTTTGCAATATGCATTTAATATGGGAAGATTAAATGCACCTAAATTACAGTGTATTTCCAAGTCATCCTTTGGAAGCACCCTGAAGCAAGGCCACCCTGAATTTTCAGCTGTTTCTAATCCCAGTTGAGAGATAAATCTGGAGTATGTGGTTGGGGAAGGCTCTTCTGTCACTACTTTTATTCTGAACACTGAAAATCAGGCAAGTAGCTTCCTTTTGCAGAGAAGCTGGGCAGAAATCCACAGATTTCTGTAGGCTGCAGGCTGTGCTCACCATGGAATACACCTGCACTTTTGACAGACACTTGTTTGGATTTGCTGGTGTTTGGAGTTTCATCTAAAGCTACCCAAAACAAGAAAGAAACTTGCAAAGCAATATTTGTCAAGAGGAACTAATTTTGAAACGGGCTACTGACAGCATGACCAACTGAATTTGGTCTTTATTGCCTACAAAGATTATCCAAACTGACCTGGTGACTGTGTAGGCAGTGTCCAACAGTAGGTCAGTAGGACTTGTACCCCTGGTTAATCATCTGCTGTGGGCAGATGCTGTTTCTGGAGATTGGTTGTGCAGGTGGCTACCAGGGTTGGCTCCGTATGCCTCTGCCTGCTTGATGAAAACAGCCTGAATTAATTCCAAAAATAAAAGAGAAGCTCTCTCACTTCAGGCTGGCTGAGGATCTGACCCACACTATCCAAAATGTATTTTGTGGATGCTAGAAAACTGTTTGGTTTTGACTGACTCACAAGAAAATAATTTTTACAACTCAGTCAATACTTACAGAGATTCTGACAGCTCACCCATAAAGATCTCTTGTTTCAAGATCCCAGTGATATGTCATGATAATAACCATTGTCATTCACTGACTTTGGAAGAAAGAATTTCTTATTTACTGACTGAACAGGAATACACCAGAGTGCAAGAAGATTTTTTAGACAAAGCTTTTTTTTTCTCATTATCTTCAAATATCAACATGGTTAGTCCCATTTCAGCAAAGTCAGTTCCATGAATCTTTGAAAATCTAAAACAAAAAAAAATATGGATAAACTTCTAAAGATAAATAAGCTGACACAAAATTCAGCACGCAACGTGGAGAACCCCATAGTACCTAATTGTGCACAGGGTGATAATTTATCACTGATTAAAGAGTTTGGGTTTTTTTCCCCTAATCTTTTTTAAAGGGAAAATTACTTCTGAAGGTGAAGATGTGCTTAGACAATCATATTAACATATTCAAACAATTGCAATTTGCAAAACAGTAATTACAACTCGCTATCTGGTAGCATTAATCAAACTTCAAGGTTTAATTCCATTTTAAATATTGATGAAATGTGATTCTCCAATCTAACCCTGGTGTTTCAGGGTTATGGAAGCAGCCAGTGACAGAAAAAGAGGAACGTGTAGTTAACAAGCAGCTGCCACAAAGAAGGATCGGCATCTGTGATTTAAATTGTTAGCTGCACAGTCAGGTAGAGTGTAAAAAGGGTAGTCAAGAGGCTGTTAAGTCCATTGCTGCCAATTACTAACAATCAGGGAGGAGCTTTAAGACTTGTTCAGTACAATAAACCCAGTTTGTCTTGTTTCAGGGGTTACTACTGAAGAGGTTGCAGCTGCACTGATTCAAATAGCCCTAAAACTACAGTAATTATCAACCAGTCTTCTTTAGTGTAGCAAAAGTATGTTTTACCATAGCTTAACTCTTTACATTCTAATATTTCCCTGCCTCTTCTCACATAGCTAGCCCTGGAGCCATTCTCATCTCTGAGTTTATGGTTCTCCTTGTTGTGCTGGATCAGTTCTTTCATTTCCCCTTGCTTAGATTAAGTGCCAGTAACGCGCTATGCCTGGGGTGGATGGCAGTTCTAGGGGATTTGGTTTAGGTTATTTATTGGAATATTGAGTCATCACATCTATTTTTCTTTTCGTATAAAAAGTTGAAATTCATCTGTCTCACTCCTTTTTGAGTCTCCTCAAGCCATATGCAAGTTAAGCAGTGCTTATGAACACATATTTAATTTGCATGAGATCAAATCACTGCATTAACTGAGCCATCCTGGGATGAGTCTGAGAAGACTAAAATCCTTACAGCAACCTGCCTCGTGTACTTTCCCAGGAGGCTGGGAAAACCCAAAGTGCAGAAGGAAATAATCTGGGCAAACCAAGGCTGTGCTGAAGACCTATTAAAGGAAGTCAAGTTAGCACCTGCCTTTCTTAGTGCTTATGTTCTCGATGCTCAGCACAGTGAGAGCTGTAGATTTATTACTGGGAAGGCAGGATAATAATTTCTAGCACTCGGGTGAGCCACCTACATCTATACCCAAGTGGGAGCTAGGTAGTGGTGATGTGCAGCATCTGTAAGTTTTGTTTATTTCTTCACCACGGGAGAAATAGAAGAATTTTCATTTTCATGCAATTATTACAAGCCTAGATAAACTATTTTGTTTAGTTAAAGTGATTCCAGCTAAAATCACATTGCTGCCCAGGCTGGACAATATCTGTTATAGCCCAGGCTCACGTGATGGAGCTGTTAGTGTGCTGGAACACCTAGTGCATAGAACAAAAGCCAGCACATTGATTATGGCTTTGATGCTGTTTTTAAGAAAGCTTAAGGACCACATTTGCATTCCTGCTGCAGCCCTCAGTAGAATCTGCCTCTGTAAGGACTGCATGGCCTTTCAGCAAGATTCAGTGCTCATCTTTATAATTTCCCTTTTAGCATATTTTCCAGCATTTATTTTCTCCTAGTTTTTATCTAAATAAGAGACGTGCCATCAGCAGAGTATTTTGTTACGTAATCTATTCATTCATAGGCATGGAGAATAAAAACAGATCATGCCAGTGGAACAACAGAAAAAGCACAACTTAACTGTACTATCCAAATAATAACCATTTTTCAGTCATGAAAGCAAGCCCATAGGCTGAGCTATTGGAACAATGGCAATACAAGCGCGTTCTCCAACCCATTCATGGTCACTGGGTGGGCTCAGAGGTGCTCAGATGTGGGCACTCACCGCCAAACCCAAGCCAGAGTGCTTGAGTGGGAAACAAGAAGAGGGTCAGAAGGCACAAGCAAGCACTTTGTCTGGAAACCAGCAACTGTACGCAAAGAGCAAACTGGAGAGCAGGTTTTTAGGAAAAACCTTCTGAGTCCCTAGCCTTTCTGACTACAGGCTGTCACCGGTGGCAATGAGTGCTGCTGTTCAGACAAGGGACAAGTGCCTTGGCACATCCTTTCCTTAAGCCCACTTTCACAAGGATGCCACAGAGCTGCGTGCAAGCAGCATCTTAGGAGACGTGCAGGCGTGCGCTCGGCTCAGCCAGCCAGCGATGAGAAAAAGGGGAGGGCAGCATTGGGAAAAAAAAAAACAACAAACCAACAGGGGAAGGGAAAAAGGAAAGACAAAGCTGACTTGATTCAAACCCCACTGCAATCAGTAAGATTAACCCCCAAGCTCGAAGACTTGTGCATCAGACCTCATTTGTCATACACCCTTCTGTGAACTCTCGCTGCTTAGCTCAGCACAACTTCATTCCCAGGACCTTCCCACTTTTCTCATTTTGAATGCCAACTCCACAGTCAAAATATCTCCACGAAGATTTGGGTCCTTACAAGCAACATGCTTCTTTCTGGATCTGTTTTGACCTACCTAAGCAGGGCGCTCAGCTCTGCGGGGCAGCTGTGTAAACAGCAGGACTGAGCCATGCCAGGCAGTGGTCACCGTGCTGGGGTTACAGCCCCTCGGCTCCAACCCTCTCACAATCATCTATTCTGTCAGGTTGTAAGGGCTGCTACAAACCACTTCAAATGGAGATGGAGGCAGGTTAGAAACACAGCACGAGCAGCTAGTGTGAATTTGTTAAGACAGTGGTAAACACAAGAAGCAGCTCTCATACATTTCATTTATATAAAAATAAATACAGGTATTGTTTTAACTAAGACTTTGATTTTTTTTTTTTTCCCCAAGGCTTTTTGAAGTTTGTTTTTCCTGGTCTCCTACACAGATCTCTTTCCCCCTTTGCAAACACTAAAGTAAAGGCTGCAGAACAGTTTTTTGGAGACAAGACTGTTTAAATCTCTGGAATTAAGAAGCCACATTTGCCAAGTTATTTTTTGTAAGCATACACAAGATTTCAGTTCAAACTTTGCTTGACAGTTGGTTTTTTTTTTTTCCTGGGTTGCCTTTGTTTTTTCTTTCCACACTGTCATTATACTCTGAGAATAAATATGACAGACATGAATACTAACGAGGGACACAGAAGATGGTCTAAATCACATCCATCAGCCACTCTACAAGCTTCTCGCTACCTATCGCAATGTACATTTCAAAAACAGCATTAGAAGAAAAGCTGGAAGACAAAAACCTCTGTTTTAACTTTCAGTATTTTAAAATGTGTAGCTTCACCTCTGGTAACCTCCACATATCTCCTGCACATCTCCTGCCAAAAAGCCAACAAATAAAACCTGTGTATGTAAATCTCATAGTTCTGCCCAAGCTAATCTTGTCAAACAGAGGACTAAACAGAGTCACTGCCACATCCAGTGACTCCTGCCCCCACAGATCCCAACAAAACAGCACACAGTCTTTGAAAGAAACCCAAAAAAAAGGGTTCTAAGAGAAGCCAAGGGCTAAAGATTGATTCATCTCTCAAAGGAAAAACTGCTTGTTTGAGCTGGGCCCTAGTGATGCACAGAGCAGATCTGACACGGTGATGTTTGGCATTCTCTTATCTCCCTTTTAGATGATGATGAGCATGAATGGATCACTCGGACCTGCCGGAAAGCTTGGGATGAAACAACTGATCATAAAGCAAAACCATGAAACCTATTTTTTTTTTCCCAGACAGCAATATTCCAAAGCAGGTAATCTGGTTCACAATAAACCTAATTTGTCCTCGTGGATTTGTCTCACCCTTTCCCTCTACAGGAATATAATCTTTTTGTCATCTTTGTCAGCACAAACAAAAATGGAAATAATCATTTAATCAGTCACGCTGAGAAAAAGCCATGGAAAAAAAGCAGACTGTACTCACAATAATATTCCTGAGAAGTGTGTAGTTAGTACACATAAACGTTATTAAGCCTGAAAACAATTTGTTTAAAAGAGTGCCTCAGATTCAGTGTTTAAGTCATTCAAATCCATCTTAATCAACATTATTTTCCCAGATTTTAGTTAGCTGTCCTGGTGAATTCCTTTCCTCTCTTTTTGCTCAGTACTTTGATATTGATTGATCATTGTAATAATGTACACCAGAGGTATTCTTTAATGACTGGTTTGCTAACTAGGAAATTATATCCATTTACTACGAACGTTTGTTGAACTCTCCTGAAGCCAGAGTTTAACAAAATAATAAAAGAGGAAAACTGGGTGGGTTGCTGCTTGATTAGTAAGCCAGAAAGTATTTAAAAATAAAATAAAATGGAATTACATCATTTTCTGGATGTAAGTGCCAGCACTTCTACTTGCATTAACTTTATTTATTACACAAATAAGACATTTACAAAGCACAACATTAAAAGTATGTAACAAAACAGACATTGGTTTTACAAAAAAGTGCTTACAATTTAGTTTTACCTTTTTTTTTTTTTTAAATAAATATTAGTCTTGACTGTCCACTCATTCAGAGATTTTTTTTTTCTTAATCATTGTAGCCAAGACATGCAGAATTGCAACATGCTACAACAAAATGATTGGCTGATGAAATAAAACTGATGTGTCTAAAGTTGGCATCCTACAGATAGAGCACTGATAGTAGTGCGGGTTTGGTTCCCACTCCCCCATCCCAACTAGTGAGTTGTGTAGTAAGCACCTTTAGCTCGGGCATTGGGGTTAACCAGCATGAGCTGAAAAAAAATAAATCATTGGTAATAAAACTGTAAACCATTCCACTTCCAGATCCTAGCCATATTTAGCCTTATTAAACTTGAGTGAAAAGCCCTGCACTGGCTATCTGCATTGGAATTTTTCTGCAAAAGGTCTTGTAAGTAGCAACTGGGAAAGTTCAGTACGTGGAGTCTGCATTGCTGCACCAGAACCCATTTGGCAATTACTGAATAAACTAAGAAAATGAGAATGATTTTCATTTTATTTTTTTTTTTTCTTAAATCTACAGACAGGAGATGAATGCAAATGACCTGAGATAAGGTTTGGTTCAGTGGCAACAGTCGGTGCGAAATATGTTGTGAAACAATGTATTGAATAAATTAGAGGATTTCTTACATTCTTGGTACAGTTGAGTATTTTCCATACACATAATTAGCTCTAAAACTGCACAAGCTGAATTGCTTCCAGTTTTTGCAAACAATTTGGGCTTAATATAAACAGAGCCTGGTTTCTGAATTAGCAAAGCTGCTCCTGGCTATTCATGGGGGCAAGTGCCCCGAGCCCAGTCCGTACGGGGCAGCTCACCCCATGGGTAGTGGTGAGTCCCCTTCCACTGGAGAGAAGCACCCACGTGCCCTTGCCCTTGGCTTTGCACATCAGTCCCCTCAGTGGCGTCAGTTACAAAGACACTGATGTACAGTACAGTTCACAAGTGGGGGGCTTTGATCAGTAACTGAGATGGTATTTAACAGATACACAATTAGGATTTTGCCTTTCATTGCACTGCCAAGGCAGAGGAGGAATGCATCACACCGGTCTCTCCCTCAACAAAACAGCTGTGGAAATCTCAAGTACTGTGGGATGTCCAGTCACAAGCCTGAAGTCTCTCCTTCAGTCTTAAATTAATAATTAACTACCCATTCCTTTGTGGCACTTATTCCACCACTAAACAATCATTAGGATGTGCAAGGACAAATGCAGAAGAAAGTTGGGCCCCAGTGGCCCTGCTGACCACCACCACTACGTTGCACGTGAACACAACAACCCACCTCCACCTCATGATTACAAACGCTCCACCAACAGCCAACGAAGGGAATGCTCCTCCTGCACTCCCTGTCACAAGGACAAAGTGACTGCAGTGAGTGCAACCAGCGACTGTCCCCTCCCTGAGGGGATGCCTCTGCAAAGTGGTTCCAGCCAGGTCAGGCATGTGGCAGTGCCTTGTTGCTGGCCATGCACTGGAAATGGTTATTTGTGCGTCAGGAGGTGACAACAGCACTCTGTGGACATAATTTCCTCTCTCCTTTCACCTGCTATTTTAAACTGGGGGTAGAGTTGCTATTTTCAGTTAGACAGAACACTGGCCTAACTGTCCCAGGGGTTCCCATCACACTCTCTCTCTATATTTTCTAATGCATATATACACACACGCAGAGGTATGCATGTGTGTGTATGTCTGTATTTGTTCCAACATATCCAAACACCAGCACATGCTTGTACTCAGTTACTTCTCCAATGAAAGGTCTTGGTGGCCAGCACAGCAGACATCTGCATCTCCTCGTGCCATTCCCCACACGGACAGAGCAGCCAGCAGAGCTACTGTGTCCAGCTGTCAGTGTCACCTGGCGCTCGGGGGCACGGGCAGGAGGAGGCCTGCTGCATGTGTGACACAGGCTGGCCAAACCACTGGGCTGGCTGCCTACCCAGCTAGTGCTGGAGATTGATCCAGGATCTCCCAGAGAGAAAAACACGTGTATCTACATAGTATTAAAAACAAGTTATATAACGGATGGATTCCTCTCTTCTGCTCCTCAGTCACAGTCCAGTCATACTCTGCACTAACTGTGGCTCACAGTAGGCTTTCACATTCTTGGAAATGCAGCCTCACAGACACTCAGCAGCAAGACAGACCTGTGTGCTTCTGTGGAGCCCTGCTCTTGGTTTGGTGCAAGCTGAGAAGGGCCAGCAAAGGTTACTTGTTAACTTTTTGCTATTACTGTCAATGAAGGATCATTTCAGAGATTTTTTTCCTGATTTGGGGCCAGACTGCTGAGCAGTTCCTTTGCTATCACAATGAGCCCTGCAGTACTTGCCCCTCCAGCAGCAATTCCCCAGGATGCCGGACTTGGCAGGAGCAACAGCCATGGTCCAGCAAGGGAGAGCAACCCAAGGACAGAGGGAATCAGAGCAATGTTGTCAGATAAAGGAATATCTCATCACCTTGCCATCCACTCAGCTAGCAACTGTTCCTGCTGGCTTTACTCTGGTTTTCACCTTTTTAACTGGTCTCCAGTTTCTACCCCACTTTTTCCACCGACTGAACCTGGGTCCACACCAGGGCAGAACATTTCTAGCACCTTTATAGCCAGCTTCCACCTTGGATTTCCCAGTCCCAGTGTGGAGTGTCTGAGAGTTTTGTGTAGGTACATTCTGAAACACCCATTTGTGATTCAATATGACTCAAGGAAATAACTTGTTCAATATGACTCCAAGGAAATAACTTGTTAATAAAGAACAAGAGTTTAAAAACAAACAAAAAAAACCAACAATCAAATAAAGACATTTGGCAGATGGTTGCGAGAGGAGAGAGATATTCAGTGTTCTAAGAACGAGTCAACAATCAAAAACTTCAGGGTGCTAAAGCTGGGTCTGCCACCAACCCCCCACAGTTCCTCTCAGTTTAGGACATCTTGGTTTCCCCTTCTATAAAACAGGGGGAAAAACGCTAAGATTTACTTACCTTAGAGTGATCAAAGGACATGTGATTCTAAAGCACTTTGAGAAGGAAGAAAAACTGCCTATTTCCAGCTGGCATCATGTTTTCCACTTAGTGGAGTCTCAGCTACCCACAAGTTTGGCTCAGGAAGGTCTGTGTATATATCAAGTTGCTGAGCCAAAAAGCCCACTTCAGATTTCACACATGCAAGTGGAAATAAGGAGGCATGTCCGGGAACCGACAGCGCTTCACTGGTGCAAAAAGAGAATCAGGCCAAATCACGTCAATTCCTCCTTCCTTTATGTTCAGAGGTGACCATTGATCCCCCTGAGGCTCATGTTCTGGTTCATTCATATTCCCATGGGATGGGAGCAAGATTTGCAAGCACAGTAGAGTCACTAATTTTGACTGTGTCTGGCATTGCCTTGGAGAGACTCACGGTCATTCTACAAGTCCACAAGAAACAAGTGAAAAATGTAACTCTGCACTCAACACACACATACACAGAGTGTCGCTGGAGAAATAAGAGTGGCTGTTAGGTGTTGGTCAATGGCAATAACTGAGAAGGCTGGATCTGAGTTTCTCCTGCATGACTGACAACCGTTGCCTTGGGCTGGAGGCTGTGTTTCAGCGGCTGAGGGGCAGTGGTGCTGGTAGCGCCATGGGCAGATGAGGAAGAGTTCGCGCAGTCAGTACTGAAAGAGGATGACCTAGGTGGGAGAAACAGGAGTCGAGCGTTAGCTGCTTTCAGAGGAGCAGGTAGAAATGTGTTTTCACAGCTCAACAGAACAGACATGTGCCCTGCTGTGGCAGCCACTTCCCAGTGGATAAACCCTCTCTGGAAATACTTCTTGCCAGCCCTGCCCATGGAACAGAGACAGCTGGGAAAGGTACAGGCAGAGGCAACAGTACTGTGGCAACACACAGCCTGGAAAAGACATGCACCTCTGGTCACACCTTTAGCCACATCATACTAAGCAACACACTGAAACCAGGATTTAAATTATTCATTCTGACACACAGCTACTAAGAAAGGTGAAGACCATTGCCAACAGTACTCTATCTGCCTCAAACCACTGCTCTGAAAACACAGCATCTGCTCTTGCCAGCAGTCAGGGGAAGCAGTCACTGAGCTGGATCAGTTCTCCCACAGCCACTGTACAGGGTACCCCAAGACAAGTGGGTCTGTGTGCCTCACTGTGTGCCCCACGTGCAGAGGGAAATGGACACTCAGCGTTCACATGTGTTTTCCCAGGATCTCAGCTATCACTGCTCTTTAAAAAGTTTGAATGTGGCAAAAGAGGTTGTTTCAGGTTTCAGGAATTCAATGTGCAAGTGATTGTCTGGAAAAGGAGCTGGTCAGGGGCAGCTCTGTGTCCTGAGAACCCAGTTCTGCAACAGCTGCAAATTAGTAATTGCATTTAAATCAGAGGAACTACTTGCTGCAGTGGAGTTTCTCTGGATGACAGCATCAGGACTGTACAGTATATTTTTAAAGTTCTCCAGCTTGATGTGCAGACATCATAACAAAATGGTAGCATTTATGCTGAAAAAGTGACTTTTCTGTGGCCCTGCTTGTGCTTATCAAAACGGAGCTTAGTGAACTACCACTCCTGCACTGAACAGAGAGAGATGCTGAGAACTTCAAACAGTAAAGACAAAAGCTGAAACCAGTAAGAGCTGGCAGAGGGTCAACGTTTCCTCAGAAGGAAACCACTTGAACTGGGATTCTAAATAAAATCCTATGGGCCTAAGCATGTTTTAGAAGACTTGCCCCCAAACAAGCTGTGTGTTAGAACAGACACTGTGATTGCTGAGGACAGGACAATACCAATATGCAATAATGTTTCCGGGCCAGACATTGTGAAATATCATTCCTACTTCAGATATAGTAACAGGCAGTTGTTACTTTTTAAAGCAATGCTGAAATCCCCAAGAAATAAATCTTTCTTAATAACCCATGAAAACCTGGAAACTTAGCACATAGTAAAGGTCCTCCTGCTCTGTTAACAGCCAGTTGCTGTTTGCACCAATAGAGCATGCAGATGGCTGAGGAACAGAGCAGGTGAAGGTAGCTGATTGCACACAGGGCAGGGAGAAAAGAGAGAGGAGTTCAGGCAGGAGGATGACGAAAGCTGTCAGTGAACACAAGGCACAGCAGCATCCCAGCACATCACAACAAGAGGTATTCAGCGAAGGACAAAGGGATGCCATTTTCACCAGCAGTTGGTACACCAAACTAGGGCTACCAAAATTAAGACCTAAGTGGGCATCAGCTGCCAGAGATCATGGAGAAGCAGTGATGCTGACAAGAGATGGCAGTGGCAGAGATTACACAAAGATCTTTGCTGCAGTCAAGGTTTGGCCCCAAAGCTTGAAACAGGGACTACAATTACCTTCTCACCCCTATTAGATAGTGGTCCTTCCATGTCTGCTTTGAGGTGTACTGGTGGAGCAGTGTAGGGAAGTCTACAGTGCACTTGTCCACACTGTACCTGACCTGTGGATGAGAAGAGGCTGAAGCCTCTGTTACTACAAACAACACACGCCCACCTACCAGCGCGGTCAGGCTCCCAACGGGAGCAGCTACGCATGGAAGAGGCGCCAGTGGATCGAACAAAAGGGCAGCAGGAGCCCGCATGGGCAAGGGAGGGAAGAAACCTGGCAATAGTGCTCAGGGAGCCAAAACCTCCCTTCAGTCGCCGTCAAAGCTGTCTGCTACTCACAAATGATTCACTGACACTTGGCAACTGTTAGAGAAAGCAGCTCTGAGCAGGAAGGAGACCACTTGACCACCACGCTCAAAGGGGCACATTCACACCTCTTCTCCATGACAAACAAAGCACAAGGAGGGCCAAGCACAAGTCAGATAAAATCAGGGGCCATGACTTTTCTGGGGATGAGGTATGAAGTGAAAGGGGCTACAGCAGCCCTCTCACACCTCCTTCTCTCATCTGGGGCTCCCTGTAAGTGGCCCTTCAGAAAAACCCAAAGCAAACTTTGTCAGACCAGAGGAGGAGCAGCAGATGCAGCAGCCGTGCACCTACAGCACAAGGACACTATTGACAGCACTCATGGGGCTACCATAAGAGCCATAGGGCTACTTACTGCCTGCTCCCAGGGAGCAGCCCAACTGCTCTGCCCCTCCCTGAGCACCCCACTGCCCTGTCCTCCTGAGCACCCTAACTGCTCTGCCCTCCCTGAGCACCCCACTGCCAGAGCCCTGCGAGCCCACACTTACTCTCTATGTATCCGTGCAGCGTCACCATCCGGGCCCGCTCTGGGCTGCTGAAGGGTGAGTAGTGGATGTCATCAGAGAGCGAGGAGGGGATGCGGGACGGGGGTGCTCCCGAGGGTGGCACCGTGTGCTGGGGGGTGTGTTTTTTATGGCGGGCTCTGCAGTTTTGAAACCAAACCTGAAATAAAAGCAGCAAACACTGTGTCAGTGCAGACAATCAGACTGAGGTGTGCTCCTTCACCAACGCCTACGGTGGGTGTCTCTTCTAGGTATTAAAAAAAAAGGAATCGGTTTTAGAAAGGTGCACACTTTAGAAATGCCACACCCGTGTTCCATCAACTTCCAGAGTTTGTTCTGTGCTCAGCAGAGGAACACCTTTGCCTCAAAACAGTGCAGACTCTACGATGCCTGAAGTGGCATCTCTGCTGTTGATTTATCTTGGTCTATTCTTTACTAGAGTGATTAAAACTTTCCAGCTTGTCACAGGAGTCATTGAGTGAAATACTCTGACTAGGCGGTGCAGAAGCTCACCTTGATGACCACATTATTCCCTCCCACACCAACACGATTTTAACAATGAGCTGCTCCCTACGCGGCAAGGGTTGTGAAAGACTTTGGTAATAGCACACTGCTGGCCAGGCAGAAACACCTCCTGGGTCCACACTTGGCTGGTTTCAACCATCTATGCAGATGCAGAACTTCATCCCTGCACAGCTTCCACTGCCATCCCTTAAGGTCTGATTTAGACCTTAACCTTCAACCCCAGCCAGTCCAGCCTAAAAGCATGGCTGGGATCATCTGGGAAACGTGTGAGCATCGGCAAGGTGAGGGACAAGAGGAGTAAAAAGGACTGAGTAAAAGCATGGGCTAGAAGACATGGCTATAGGGACAATGAAAACAATATTGTTTTAATCTCTTGTGCTTTACATATTCAGAAACCACATCAGCAGAACATTAAAGATGAGTAAGGAGAATAATGTATGGGATGCAGCCCTAGTCCATAAAACCAGCAGGTATGAACTCTCTGCACATGTCCCACTGCTTTTAATTAAAAAATAGCTAGGGGATTACATCTTAGAGTTAAAACATGCATGTAAAGGGGATTCTTTTTTTATGCTAATGTGATGAACTTTTTCTTGTGCTTTAATTTTCGAAAGAGAGCTGGGAGTGAAAATCTTCTCCAAGGCTGAGCAAAGATCAGCTCTGAGGCGAAGTACACCGGACCAGAGAGAAGGAAACAGTTGTAAGCATTTGACAAATTGTTTCCTGCTCAAAGAGCCTTTAAAAAATATCCGCATAAAAATCAGTCCAGTGTGCAGGCTGCTTGGTCTTAGCTAAAGGAAGACTCTCAATAATTAAGGCTGGAGCCAGATTTTCACACACGAAATTTACATGTGTTGTTGGCAAAACAATCCTGGATGAAAGCTCCGAATTTGTTTTAATCACTTGTGTTTTTATTGCAGGCAGAAAGTATGTCAGCAGAACATTAAAGTCAAGAAAATAAATGTCACTGAGGGGTAAAGCCAAGCTGTCTCCAGAGACACCAAGCTGGGAGTTGCTGAGGGACCTTCCTCTCAGTCCTTAAGGCACTGCTCTCCCTCCTGTCACGAAGAGCACAAGTGTGGGGATTTCCCTGCCACTGTGTCCCCTAAGGCTGAAAAACTCTTTTTGCTTTAAACTTCTTGATCCCAACTCTTCCTGAAGCAGCTGATTTTGCCTGTTCATGGCAGGAACAGCTGCCAGTGGCCAGGAAAGTGCCCACGTTGCCCATGCCTGCAGTCAGGGCTGAGCACAGAGCTACAGGACCAGCAGCTTTCCTACCCAGCAACGTATTGGGACTGGCTGGGGCTGTATGCTGAGTGTTTTCATTGCATCATAAGAGGGAAAAATAAGCAGAAATCCCATGAGCAAGACAGAGGAAGGACAGTCCTGGCACCACTACAGGAGCCCACAAAGCTGACAGGCCAGAGAGGCAGCGTGAAGCTGCTGAATGCTGCAAGTCTTGGGGCTGATACATGGTGGGATCAAGGGGCTATAGGGATTTGAGTCCTGTCTAATACCAGTCTTTTGGTGCACCCTTCTGCCCAGCTTGGTGCTGCATGGCCAGTGGTGCCCACACCCTGCCCGCTTCTCACCTGAATGACTCTCCGACTGAGCCCTGTCATGTCTGCCAGCTTCTGAAGTGTTTGTGCATCGGGGTTGTTGTCCTGAGCAAACTGTGCCTGCATGACCTAGGCAGAAGAAGAGAAGAGAAGAGAAAGAGTCAGGATGAGGCTGGGGAGCCACAGTCCCCCTGACTCCCCTGGCCCAGTCCCATACCTGCAGCTGCTCAGCGGTGAAGGAGGTGCGCGCCCTCTTGGCTGGTTTTGGCTGACTGTCCTGCTCCGAGGGCACAGCCCCCTCCAGCGTGATCCCGTTGCCTGCGAGAGAGAAGCTCCATGTGCCACAGGCCAGAAACTGCCCTGCCCAACTCTTTGCCTGCCACGCCCGCATGCAACACGTGTTCCATTGAGGGAAAACAAGGCTGGCATCACAGCATGGGGCACCCATAGCTTGCCTTCTTGCAGGCAGTTGCAGAAAGAGCGGAGTGGGTACCACTATTGAGCAGCTGCTGCAGGCTGCCGAGCCCCTCCACACACCAGGAAGGAGATACCATCATCGAGGAGGAGGTCATCAATGAAGTGAAAAAAAAATACAGCAAGTTGTTGGAAGCTGCAGGGAATGAAGGATGGGGAGATGGCAGCAGATGGGTGTCGGTATGATGTGTGAAGGAAAGCACTAATGTCCTGCTGGCCCTGACTTGTGGCCAGCACTTGCCCATAGCCTCCAAGAAATGGCTCACGAGGGAACTCTGCCTCCGCAGAGCTCACCAATATCCATAACTCCTGCCCCACACTGCTCCCCATGAGCTCAGCTTCCCCCATGGGCACCATCTCCATCAGTTGTTTCAAAGGTCTTTTCACTTGTTTCCTTAGTGCCAAATCACAGAAATCACAGAAATGTTCCAGTTGTAAAAGACCCTCAAGATTACTAAGACTAACCCTATTCTACGAGGTTCACTCTAAACCTATCCCCAAGCACCAAATCCAAATCCTTCAAATCCACCTCAAACTCAGACTCCTGGCTTCCAGAAGACCACCAGGAGCAGCACCATCTCCATGGTCTTGTGGGTCACAGACCCAAATGTGGTTCCTAGGCTCTGGGCAGCAACCACACTGAAGGAGGATGTGCTGGGCAGGGACTGTACAGCCATGCTTGCACAGCTATGGAGCCTGTGGGCAAGGCAGCTGGAGACGGGGTTGCTCATTCCTCACTGGGGTCCCTGCCACAGCCTGTCATGCCAGGCCCTATTGACGGTGTGGGTGAAGCACCAAGGAGTGATGGATGAGGGAAGATGCCTGAGCAGTGCTGGCGTCCGCCCCGCTCCCAGGATGCGCCTGCACAACCCGGCACATGCTCTGCAAGCTGGACTGGGCTGTGATTGTCTTGGCTGGAGTTGAAGGACTTTCTCATATAGTTTGACTTGTTCTTTTCGGATGATGAATGGGACTCTGACTTCAGCAACATCTGTTTATTTTTCTTGTATGTAAAACCTCATGTGCAGAAGAAATTGCTGGGTAATTACTGGAGGAGGGGAGCATGGCCCTCACTCTGCAGCAACTGCAGCTCTCCAAAGTGATTCCTGTCCCCTTCTCAAAACCAGAGGACACTTGGACACGGACATTCCATGCAGGACATTTGCTGTGTGCCCCAGCACTGCTCGACACAATGGAGCTCGGCCCGCACCGCCAGGTCCTTGAAAGCAGCAGCAAATCCACCACCTCAGCCCTTAGCTGGGGCAATGGCTCTGCAGGACCCCATGGTGACAGATTTTGCCATCCTCACACCAGCCTGCTCCTCCAGGCCACACAGCTTCCCCCCCTCCATCCCTGCTCCCCACCACCTTGAGCATTCACAGCAGCCAACCATATGGGCCAACATGCCGCGAGCCACGTCCCGAGACGGGACCCTCCCAGCTCCACTGGGCACTCTGTTTTCATTCTCCTACTCACCAGTGTAAACAGAAATACTGAATATTTTCATGTCAGGTTGTTAATGGTTTCCACGTGCCCAGGCATGGCATTTATGTCCTAGTGTCCACCAAGCACTAGCAAGTGGTGTAGAAGGCTGGATCCCAGCTCCCAGTCAGGGGCAATGCCTCAGCAGGGTCCTGGGCGTGGGGCCATGGGAACAAAAGCATCTGATTCAAGCAAACATCCTCGAAGCTGCCATAGTTGTCACTCCCCACAGACACAAATACAAGAGGGGAAATTGGCCTGCTTTGGCAGCAGCCCACGGCCAGGACCTGGTTGAGCTCCCTCCTGCCCTGCACATGAGTGAGTTCCTGCAGCACAAAGCCCAGAAGGTTGTCTGTCCCCTGAGCTGTGACCACTGCCGTATCTCAGCTGCTTCACAACACAGGACAGCCTCTGGCACTACCTGTTCTCCCTGTGCACCACATTGGACTATCCCCACCAACGTGTTCCTCCAAGCATCTCCCTAGCCATTGCCAGACTAGAAGGATGAGCTGAGCCTAAGGGGATGGGAGCTGCAGCACTGGGTGACCTCAGTGTCACAGACTTGATTGGGAAAGCAGAGGCTGATTGGCTGCTCACAGCATGCCGCAGTGGGGACAGCAGCGGTGTGGTCCAGCTGGGAGAGGCACATCCCCAGGCAGGCGTGGCGGGTGGAAAATGATGGGAAGGTTTTGTCAGATGGCCAGCTTTCCCACCTTCTTAAATTCATGACTCACAGCCTCGAAATCCCAGCAGCTTCCTCATGCACTTCACACCAGGCTGTGCAGGACCATGGTCTTGTCCTCAGCCTTGCCCACAGTACACAGGTCTGCCAGGCATGTTGGCCACCCCCATGAGCACTATGTGAGCCCAGGCTCTCACTTTCAAGCCCCCCTCAGGACAACACGTTATCCCATTTTTACAACAGGACCAACCCCAGCACCTTGTGATAGGGTTCAGTGCAGGGAGCAGGGTCAGCCCCACATGGTACCCAGGGCAGGGCCGTGACTGTGGCACAGGGGCTGCATACCGTTTTCTGCTGCTCTCTTGAGATTCTCTATCATGGTGTCGTAGTGAATCCGGCACAGCACCTTCTCCTCCACCAAGCCGAACTCCTCGCCGGTGGAGAGTTGCCGCTTGCAGGAGAAGCATGCGAAGCAGGCAAGGTGGTAGGCATTGCCCCGCGCTCGCCGCACCCAGTCGCTGGCGTAGATCTGCCTGCCACAGCGGGCACACTTTGTACCAAACCGGCTGCAGGAGGAAAAGAGGCAGAATGAGGGCAGGCTGCACAACACTGGAGCGTAGGCACTGCTGCTCACCTTGTCACTCACCCCATGCATCCCGAACCCCACAGCGTCCACGCAGAGAAAGAGCTGCAGTGAAATGGTCCCACCAGCACCATTCCTCCATGGGAGGGTGGAACAGGCCCTGGCAAAGGCAGTGACACAGGCAGTGGCATGGGCAGCAGTGTGGATAGGAGCAGGGTGTGACTCGCCATGACCCCGTGGTGCCAGACATGTTCAAGGGGTTGAGGTGACGCAGCACCATGAATCAGCTTCCAAGCCTGTGGGCTTTTTCTTTTGATAACAGCCTGTGTGAGACTCGAATGGAAACTGTGTCGGAGCTGGTCCTCTCCCACTGCCATAAATCAAACCATGTGTTTTCTCCTCACACGTACAGGCACATGCATCTGTTTTTTCCTCCTACCAGGAGTCTCCTCGCTGCAAGAGGGCAGCGATTGCAGCTCAGCGCAGTGAGGAGCCAACAAACAAGCAGTTTCTGGGCACTGGGCAACTGTGCACTTCCGAAAAAAAACGTTTCTGCCAGGATGCTGCCAGCCAAGGCAGGTGATTGACAGAGGAGAGCTGAAGACGTGGCCCCGTGGCCCTGCACCGCCAGCTGTTGCCTACCAGGAGGTGCTGCCTGCAGACAGGTCAGGCATGGCCTTCATTTGGTTTCTGCATTTTAGTGTAGCTGCTGCTTAAAATAACAAATGCAGCAAGCAGTAGTGAGAATGGTAGGGAAGAAGTGAGCATCTCCTCTGTCACCACAGAGCTGTCACTGGCTCTGACAAAGCTCCATTCAGAGCCATGATGCTTCCTCCTGCACCCCCAGTGCACCCACCATTGCCTCAGGCGCCCTGGAGAGTCCCATCCTACCTCACACTTCAGATGGTCACTGCATGGTCCTTACCCCCATGCTGCCCACTCCCACCCCTGCCTGAGCAGCTCCAGTGTCTCTCAGTGTGGTCACAAAACACTGAGACCACAGACCACCAACACTACCACAGATACTCCACACACCACAGACATCCTACACAGCACAGACACTGCACAGTAAACCCCTAGCTTTCAGTGAATCCAAGCAGCCCTGTCCCCAGTCAGCCCATGGTTGCTGCCACGCACTGCCTGTGCCTGACCCCATACCACAGAGCTGCTGCCCACCATGGGCTTAGCAAGATGCAGAAAGGCCATGGTGTGCTGCCATTACTAATTGCAAAACTATTTGAGAGGAAGAAAAGGTTGAAAAGGTTTCAGTTTTTCAGTCTGACCATAGCTGACCAAGAAGGGGGGGGGGGGGGGGAAGAAAAAAAAACAAAATAAAACAAAAAACCCCACTGTTTTAGAGAGGACATTTCTGTGCTGATATTATACAGAGACTTAGCTAAGAGACTTCACTAATTTACTTCAGATGGGAACATTGTAAACTGACTTTGTGCCAGCTAGTTTATATAAACGCACAAACAAAAGAACTGTATTAATTTTTTATTTAGAAGTAAAGATCATTCCTGTAAATTGAATTACTTTGAACAATGTGCTATATAAACAGTCATCCTTGCTAAGCACTATCAAATGAGGGCAGGCTCACCAAGCTAATAGCACATGGTAATCACTGCTCCCCACTTGGATCACAGCCTGCTGCACAGAGATGGGGCACAGCACAGGGATGAGTGTGTCCCAGCACCTCCAGGACCAAGGAGAAACTGGGACTCGAGACACTGTGCAGGAAAAGTCACACACCCTCATTGTACACCAGCTAGGAGCTGGGAGATACACCCGGGTATCCCTAGCCCCAGAGTATGGTGTCTCCTGGGACCAGGTGAATCACCTAGGTTGGTGGCAGTTCCTAGGGAGCAAAGCAGGGCCTGATGAGACTTTGGGAGTTCATGAGGTTATGGTAGCCAGCACAGGCAGTGGCTGGCATCGCTGTCCCCTCCCGAGCCACTGCACAAGCAGTGCCCCGCAAAAGATCAAGGCCCGGCAGGCAGATGCAGGTGCAGAGGATGGGCAGGCTGCGGCACCGGCAACCACTGATGCTGCACTCACAGCTCTTGGCCAGCATCTGCCTCCAGCACCAACTGCGGCAACCAGGTTTTATGGAAACCAAGGTGAGCTGGGGCCAAGCACAGACATCCACTCTCAGCCAGCAGGGACCATCACGGCAAGGACTGCTAGCACCAGCAACACATCAGCGGGGCTAGAAATGTCTACGAGCAGCTGCCTTGACCCATCACCACTAGAAGCAAACCAGACTTTAACTGACTATTCACAGGGCAGTGATAGCCCGAAGAGGTCTGCCAGCAAGGGCCTGCAGGGCAACAGGGGAGGACCACACTATGGCTCCTGTCAGCCATCTGGTAAGGACAAGGATGAGGACAGGGCCATACTGCAGCAGTAGACAAAACTAGAGGCATTCCCTGAGCCCAGCTCCATAGCATAGGACAGGCATCACCAACATCTGCCAGAGCCATCAGCTCAGGTTCCACACACCCAGTTCACAGTCAGGTGCTGCTGGCTATCCATGACTGTTAGCATCAGGAAATGTAAACTGCCAACAACATTACCAAGAAAGACTCATCCTGGAAAGACTTATTTCAGAGATGCTCATCCTGCCTCCTGCAGGGACAACGGAAAGAGCAGAGGCAGGAGGACATTCTAATACATCCTGGGTTTTACATGCCATTTGCAGCCAGGTGCCACTGCTCCCTGAGTCCTACCATAAATCCCTGTCTGCAGCAACAAGGCTAGGGCCACCCAGAGCGACCCACAGCTACAAACATCCCAGTTACCTTCTGGGCCTGCTCTATAGGAAGCCCCTAAAACACAGCTCCTGGAGTCAGTTGTGGTTTCTAGACATCATCCCAAATCACACAGCAGACCAGCAGCGGGTTGCTGTGGTGAATCCATCTTCATACTGAGCATAGCAGTGCTCCAGCAGAAGCATTATCCCAATGGGACACAATGGTGAGGGTGACAGAGGCCATCTGAGCCACAGACTGGCTGCAGGATGCTGACCCTCCCATGGCACAGCTTTTTTGCTGTGCCAAGCCCCAGGAACACACACCAGGGGCAGTGACTCCACGCATGTATGCAAAAGTGTTGCCCAGTAAGACAGTGAGCCACAAGAGTCACAGTCTGAATCAGAACCGGATCACATCAGGCCTCCCTTGACCAGCTCCATGCAAGCTTGGCGGTGAGCAGCCCTCACATCACCCAGGGACACAATGTTCTGCTCAATGAGCTCAAATTTTAATTTGGTTCTCCTCAAAGCACTGAAGCCCTAGATGCCAAATGCAATTATTTGACAAGACACAGGAAACAGCAGCGTTTGCTCAAAAACGCACACAAGGTCACGGAGCCATGGCAGTGCCAGCACTTACGCAGCCCCTCACGTCTATGGGGAAAGGAAGGTCAGACAGACTAGGCCCAAACATTCTCTCGCTTGGGCAGTGGGGCAGTGCCCATGGATGACCCCGGCCAAACAGCTCAGCCTCAGCTGTCCAAAACCAGCCACACTTGGCAGAGTATCAGGACTAGTGGGATGAAAGCCGCTGTATGCTCCATGCAGAGAGCATCCCACCACCCATTCCCATCTGCCTTGGCTCCAGAGACCCACACGTGCTCGGATGGGGTTTCTGCTTTGCTTTTAAAAAAGCAAAACATCCCTGTACTTCAGCTGCAGTAAATGACAAATACCAAATCCCATTTCAGAAGGCAGATTTGTCCTTTGCCGAGTGCCGGATCCCGGCTATCCTGCGCTCAGCAGCCTGCTGATCAGAACGCTCCTTGAGTCGAGAGGGTGCCGGGGCCGGGTGAGCCACCCTCGGAGCCGGGTTTGCCGCGGGAGCAGCCGAAAAAGGTCTACTCGGAACCCCCTCGGCCCTAGCCAGCGGCTCCCGGCCGCAGATCGGTTCCGACGACGGGGTTCAACCCGGCGGCTCCGCCCGGGAACGGCGGGAGCGACCCTCCTCCGCAGTCCGCCGCGGGCATCGACTGGGGCCTGCCCGGAGTTCGGCCGAGGGTCATAGACGGGCTGGGGCGATAGGAGAGGCCCAGCGGCCGGCCGGCTCCCAGCACTGCCTCTCCCTCCGCACCACGTTTCACCAAAAATCCCCAAAACGATTCCTTCCTCAAACCCCAGCTTTCTGTGCAAAAGTCAAGTTCAAAGGGTGGGTCGGCAGCCTCCTCCGCCCTCTGAACCAGCCCTCCAGGAATCGGGGGTGTCCCGCTGGCCCTTCAGCGATTTTCGTTTTGGTTCTGCCCCGGCATCCCCGGTGCCAGCGGCAGGACCGCAGAGCTCCGCCGGAGCGAGGGGGCTGCGAGGGGACTTTCAGCTAACCAGGATTAATTTTAACAGCTGTTACTGGCTGTACTTGCCCGGAGGCAGTTTAGAGACCCAGACGGTGCTTTAAAACCGCTTTTGGAAATGCCACTCTTAAAAAAAAA
>VWYK01084377.1:47773-62588 GCA_013399775.1 Semnornis frantzii | reverse complement strand
GACCGGCCGCGGCCCCAGAGCCCCCCCCGCTGCCTGCGGGGCGGGATCGGGTGCACCCAGCACCGCGGCGTCTGGCCGCCCGCCTCTGCCCGGCCTTCATTAGTAACCTGATAATTCCCCGGCAAAGCCCCGGCAGCGGTTCCACCACGGGGTAATTGCAGGACGGTAACGTGAGCTGATGGCGGCCGGGGATGGATCCTCGCTGTTATTGATTTTGACAGCTAAATTGTTAACCGAGAGGGAAATCAGATGAAAGCCATTTTAGAATAAATACAAGACATTAGGTTTAAACATTGAGGTTGCAAGAAAGGCCGAGAAACCTCTCGGAAACCCAGCCTAAGGCCTGCCAGCCGCTCCCGGGCTCTGCAGAGCAACGGGGCACACGGACAAGTGCGGAGGAGCAGTGCTGAGAAAGGACAATTTCAACCACCCATCCATGCTGGCAGGGTCTGAATCAGCTCCAGCTGCTCCAGAAGAAACACGTAGGAGTTTTCAGGGACTCAGCCATGAGCGCTGTCTCTGTAGGGCGACCAGGATTATGATTTGCATCCAAGCAGGATACAGGGCTGTAGGAGCCACGGCACAACGCCGTAATGCTCACGGTTTTCTCTGTTCTCCTAACTACAGCCCAGGCACTCTGGGGGCCACAATCAGAACCGGCTTAGGAACAGCGTGACTCCAAGCCGGCCTTTGCCAGTCCCTGGCCCTCTAGGTAGCCAGTTTCCCCTCCTCTGTCTGCTGATAGCAGGTAGATCTTCAAAACGTGAGTTACATAGCTGCTACCTGCACCAGGAGCAGTGCTTGGGGAAAGGAAAAGTAGTGGAGTTCTAGGTCTTAATAACAACTTCTTCCCCTTTCTTACCCCACTTTGTTCCTTACAGCAGTGCTGGAGATCAAACAAAGCAGTGTCAAGGAGGCTAATTGTCAGTGAAAAACCAACCAGAACCCTGAGATTTGGGGCTGGGTGCATTACTGTGGGTGAAGACATGATGTCATACCTGTCCCAGTCAATGGAGTCTCAGGGGAGGTAAGAAGACTGCTGAGGAAAAACCTATACCATGAACATGGTGAACCCTCACCTTGTCCCAGAGATTTGCTGGAGATGCAGGGGAAGCAAGGAAACGTTTAAATGGACAGGACTGAACGCAGGAGACAAGAATTGACTCCAGACTCCTCTGGGAAGCTGGGCCCAAGCCCAGCTCTCATTTCTACCACCAGTATGCCA
Source organism: Semnornis frantzii (assembly GCA_013399775.1). NCBI lineage: Eukaryota > Metazoa > Chordata > Aves > Piciformes > Ramphastidae > Semnornis > Semnornis frantzii. The sequence continues at coordinate 61,363 of VWYK01084377.1, read as the reverse complement.
ACATCCATACTTACTGCTGCAGAGCCAGCTGCATCCTCCACCACACTGATACCACACTTCCTTCAAATGTGTATTGTGATATGCTGCTGCTGCTCCTGAAAAAAAGGTTACTGAACATTTACCCCCACCTAGCTCCAGGGTTAGAAACTCCCTGGATGTGCTGCTCTGCCACTGCTGGGGCCCTGGGAAAGCTGCAGAGTTCCTGGGATACACGGGCAGCACAAGTGCCTGCCAGGTTGGCAGCAGCCACAAACACCAACCTGCAACAAAGCTCCCCCAGGTCTGAGTCCGGGCAAGTGACAGACAGGGCACTTCTGTCAGTGACTGTGGCAGTGCAAAAAAAAACCAAAAAAACCACAACAACACTTTTAAAAAGACTGATGCTATTGTCCCCAGATTTGTATCAGTGGACTTCGACTGGTGCCAAGCATTTACCACCCTCACTTCCTGCTCACCACCCTCACTTTCCTGGAGGAAAACATGCATTTTGAATGTTTATTTGGAGCCATAAGAATTTCAACAAATTGTATTTAAATACAAATAAATAGCAAAGTATGTTTCTGACAGGAAGACAACCACATATCTGATTTGAATCTAGGTATTTTCTATATCCTAATAGGAATAGAGTTGATTGGTGTTCTAAATACTACACAGGCCCAGAGAACTACAATCCTTAGAGCACGCAAGAACAAAACACAGCTGTTCACACAGGAATGCAAACTGGTGTTACTGACATTCATAGGGCAGAAGCTCCCAAAGACACTACTTTTCTCTTTACTCGGGTACCCAAAAACTAGAAAGCAAATATTTAACAGCACAAGGCCTACTTTTGAACAGTTCAGGTTTTTAACAATCCATCAGACAAGCACCGCTCTGCTCCAGGCGCTCGGTTCAGAGGCAGGAGGTATGCTCTGCTCAGAGGTAGATTCATCGTTGTACAAATCTTACTTTGCTATGCCAGTGAGCAAGGCCTGTGTACAGAAGCCAGGGGCTTATTTTCCTCCTCTTGTTGGAGACCACTGTTAACTAGCCCAGGGAAGCAACTAAAGAGTAACTAAGTGACAATTCACCACTTCCAGGGATAGAGAGAGTGCAAACAGCAGCAAAAATCAGACCCTGAGCACGCATGTTCTCCACAGCCCCCTTGCACATGCACTCACAGCACTGTGTGTACTCAGAACTGCTGCCAGGCAAGGCTTTTCCCTACGATTTCAATTTTGCAGAACATGTTTAGGGAGAAGAATGTGCTGCAGATCAAAGCATTTAAGCAAAATGCTGCCTATCAGACCTGTATACTAAGCATCCTGTGCAGACAATCCTCAGCACACAGCAGAACCATTTAACCACAAACACTTCACGCCAAGGGGCAAGTGACCACCTTTACCAGCCAGTGAAAACCAGAAGTTGGGCTGGTTGGTGGGCAAACACTGAGGTCATGTGCTTGACAGATGTCTCCGAGGCTGCAGTGTTATTCTCACGCTGTCACATCTGGTTTCTGAAGAGCTGCCACTGCAGGGGATTACAGAACGCAAACATGAGACATGCTACGGCTGTGCTCTGGAGCTTAGGGCAGAGCACAGACCTCAGGGGTGTATAAATACACTAATTCCTACACAGAGGTACACATCTACAGCCTAAATGACAGCAAAAATACCTGTGCTGCCTCATCATCTTAAGGTTACCACATCATAAAGTAACACCTTAAAGCTTGCAAATGGAAATGCAAAGTAAGTTTGCTTTGGTGCATATAAAATATTGCATGCACAGTTACTAAAAGTGTTGCAAAATCTATTTAAAATGAGTTTTATTGAAATGAAAAAGTTTTCCATGGTGACTACAGAATGTTAATCAAAACCAAGTGCTTCCCCTCCATTAAAAACAGGAATCGGAATACTTTTTTGTTCAAAAATACTTTAAAAAGTAATCAGTTAAATGGAGTATTTTTGGATGTGCTTTACTCCACACTCCACAGACTGGTTACTGTTTCTAATCTTGCTAATGAATGCACACTAACGAGAGGTTGTCTGCATGTTCATCAGAGGCTTTGAAGGGAACCTACTTTTCTGAACAGCACTCAGCTGCGAGCTGTGCTGGCAGTGAGGAGTGTTCAGCAGACCACCTAAGGTGTCACAAACCACTGTGCTCCATGCAGCGACATTCTGCTCAGGTGGCAGCATCCTTCTCACTCGACAAAGTACAAAAGCATTGGAGGACTCCAGGTGTACAAAGTAATGTTTCTTGCTACCATTATCCATTCATAAGCATCATCTTCTAGATTTCCAGGCAGCTCTGGAATAAGGAGTAGTCCTTTTCTTATCTGGTGGTTTGAAGTAAGAATAAACAGGTGCTGCAGGGTATTCCGCATCTGGGTTTTCTGCCATCATCTTCAGTTTGGCTTCAATGGCCTTTATCTTTGCACTGACACTGGAAAGAGGAAAAGCAGAAGAGAAATTGAGCTTGGTCTCAGCATGGAATCTGACTGCAGCAATCCAGGGGTTTTGTTGACATATGAATACTCAGTCACACAAGGAGGGCCCAGGCAGCCCCTAGTGCTGCGTGCACAAGCAGGAATCTACTGCTTGAAGCCCACATTACTTCATTTCAAACCTCAGCTGCTCTGAGATATATCATTGCACCACAAAATAACAGCCCTTGCACCTACTCAGCACTTTCTTGAGGATACTGAGAGAGACAAGAACACAACAAGGCTTCCTACTTCATGTAAAATGATGTCATATAAAGAGGTCTGAGCATGTGCAGCAGAGCACTGCTCAGATGAGGCTGCTGGAAACGGCAGAGAAATGAAAGCCAGATTTTCTCCCAGCTACAAGACTGCTCAGGATGGGAAAACCCCAGACTCTAATTAGGTCAGGAAGAAACATTATTTCAGCATTAGCAGGATTTATCCCAAAGGGAGAAGCTATCCTAGGTTACACCCCAAATTCCTTTCGTTATTCACAACCCTCCATTGGGTATGGACCATGGAATGTTCTCTTTTCTGCTGTGTTTTCTTGCAGCACCCATCCTCACTAAACCGACTCCACAGCTCAGTGGTTGCATGACTCTGCTCATTACTTGATAGTATGTTACTTCTGAATCCCAAGTTCATTTTATCTGTAGGCAAATTCATTATCTCTAGTCCTGGTTCTTTGCAGGGTTCCACTGACAGACCACAGAGGGAAAATCAGGCACCCTTTCAACAGAACTGAATTAGCAAAGCAGCACTACGTGCTTGAAGGAAACTGAGAGGCTGCAGAATTTAGCTACATCCCACAGAGAAGACCTATCAGCCCTAATGCTGGCAGGAAAAATACTTCAGTTTCCTATGAAATACTAGCTGGAATTCTGTTTTAATATTTTGCCACTAGAGTAGAAATTCTTGCTCTTAAGTATTTTGCTTAATCAAATTAGTAAAGTACAAAGCCTCTCAATCAATTTCATACAAAGACATGCAATGCACCTTCTGGCCAAACCAGCTGGAACACTGCAATTCCCAATTCCTCTCCCCATCTCTTTTCTTTCCTATTGCCCTAGTTGATTCCTGTGTTAGAGGATGAATTTAAGTCTAAAGGGTCCCCTATCAAGTTAGTTACTTTACAGCTAAAGCTGTTCTGAAAACAGCTTTTCTCCCATGTTAGATTCTTAAGACAAGCATAATACCAGCAATTCTAAATCTTCCTGAAAGCAGTTTGTTCCCTGCCACTCACAGTTCAGTTGCTTCTCACCTACTCCATCTCCTACCTTAGGTTAGACTGAGGTGGCTCCGTGCTGGAAGATGGCTCCAGACTAATTGGAAGGATCTTCTCATTTTTATTGTGATCATATCTCTGTGAACAAGAGAGCAAGGATTGAAGTCAGATGGAATTACAAACAAACCTTTTCCTACAGATGTGCTTTAAAGTTGGATTACCATCACCTCAGACTTTGTGAAACTTTTGCTAGGAATGATTTTGGTGATCACTGAAACAACTTCCAATCACAGTACTCGTTTACTACCAACAGAGAATGTAAACTCTGATTTCAAACACTGAATGCAACAGGTTGTCCAGAGAGGCAGTTGAGGCCTCATCCTTGAAGATACTCAAGGTTAGGTTCAACAAGGCTCTGAGCCACTTGATCTAATGGAGGATGTCCCTGCTCACTGCAGCAAGGTTGGACTAGATGACCTTTGGAGGTCACTTCCAACTCAAGCAATTCTATGATCCTCAAACCTCATCCTGTCTTACCAATTCTTGTTCCTCTCTATAAAAAACACAAAGAAGAGATGGGAAATTTTAAGCTAATTACTGTTCTAAAATACTTTGTGCATAGCTGGAAGGTTAAAACAAGCATACAACTACATAGAACTGTGCAATGTTGGAAGAAAAAAAAATGAAAAGAAAAGAAAGAGACCAGTTAGGAGCCACCTCCTTCCTTGTGAGTCTGTCATCTCTGTGGGCAATGGGCCTCCTGAACTATTTGCAGTGTTCGGCTTCCTTATTTCACTTGGCACAGGGTCAGGCTTGTTTTTCAGCAGAGTTGCTCAGACTGACAGTGGCTGGTGAGCTTTGGCCACTCATCTTAAAAATACTTAGCATGGCACTGCCTAAAATAAACACTTGTTATGATAAGCCAAAGATCTTTGCTGTTAAATGTTTCCATTAGTGGATTAGAAAATGCCATGCCAACTGAACCGATTATTTATGCATGTTCTTCATCATGCCTGAGCCAGCCATCCACTCAGTTACCCACTGAACTCCCAGCTGAGCAGACACTTACTCTTCTGGCTGAAACTACTTTTATGGCCTGATCACTCTTCAGGCATCTGGAAGCACGTGGCACTCCAGTAGCTACAGAGCTGAATAAAATGGAGGCTGGATTTGGCCAAGTTTGGATGTTCTGACAAGAGCCTGGAGCCCTTGAAGCCAATAATTAAAACAACATGGTCTCCTTTAACAAAGATACCTGTTTGGGTTTCTCCAGCATCCAAAACAGACGTACTAGTATAATTGATAAAAGAAAAGGTCAAAAGCTGCTCGTAGGATAATCGACACAAGCTAAAAGCAAACTACCCAAAGGAAAACAGCAACAGGCAGGTCCTCCTTGCTTCCCCTCAAATTCACTTCTCTGCAAAGGAAGTTATTCAAAATAAACTGCTTTATCCAATACCAGACTGTAAATAACTGCAGGAGAAACAAGATGAGAATTTTTTAAATATCGAAACAAGGATGTTCCAGAAGGTATGACTAAGTTAACATGAAAAACCTGATGTTCCATGCAGCAGAGCAAGCAATAAAAGGATATTTAGTTAAAATATGAAATACATTGCTTTAAAGTCTGATGTAATTAGAGCTGTTGCCACATAAGTGCTTTCAGAAGTGGAACAAAGTAACAAAGTAATTGGGAATTTCCATGCATCTCCCATCCAGAAGGGGAGTAAAACCACAAAGGGAAGGAGTCAAACTCTCAGCCAATCACTCAGTAACTTTGGGAAAAGTTAAACCATAGATATTTATAGAAGTAATCAGTTCACAGTGCTCTGATTGGAAACTCCCTTACAGAGAACATCAGGTTAAATGGTCTATTCTTACAGCTAATCCAGCACACCATAGGTAGACAAGAGACATGGTAGATTCTTAATAGCATTTCCTAGAACAGACCGAAATTATCTTGCCAGGCTAAGATAGTTTTGATAAGAATTGTGTCTTACAAGTAAGTTTTCAATTTTGCAAGTCAAAGTTTCTGCAGGCAGCAGCTCACCTTGACTTGTGCGTGTGCCCATCGCACCACCAGTTTCTTGGAAAGGGCCAGCTTCCCATTGAGACACTGGATCGCCTTCTCTGCTTCCTGCACAGGAAGAGAGTTCAGTAAACAAACCACGTCCTTAGTCAAAACCAGCTCAGATGTAGAGAGCTTTTACTCTTTGTTATTCAGTCTTCTCTAAGTACAGCTCACCGGTAGCAAAGAAAGTCTATCCCATGGCATCCCAGTCCACAAATCTCTCTGGAAGACTTCAACATCTGAGCAACCAGAATGTTATCAGCCTTACTGGTTTATTCTTTCACTCGTGTGGGGGGAGGAAATGTGGAAAACAACTGGGAATTTTGAAAATATGAGAGAGGCCAATGGAGCAGCATTCTGAGGGAGGTTTCTGCTCCAGGAGTTTCTCTAGAAAATCCTGTGACTCATTACAGTGATTACATGTGGTTCATTAACACCTCTCTGCTTATTCCAGATCCTGCTTGTATGCACTGGGGTCATTATCCACTTGGTTCAGCTCTAAGCTCAGTGGTGGAATCTCAGTTTTGGGACATTCCCATCAAATTTGATTCACAGAAGTTGAAGATTTAGGCTGTGATGCTGTGCCACCTTACGATGAATACTTTTCTAGAGTTCATGTATGGTGCCAGGGCTCTTCTGACATCCTTACAGGCAACTGTACAACAGAATGAGGTGGTCACACAACCACAAGCAATCTCCAAAGACACTCTTCTTTCTAACTTTCAAACAACTCTAGCAGAATTATGACAAAGTAACTGCAATTCAATATTGCAGACGAGCATGAATTGCAATATTGATTTGCAATAACAACTAACAGCCCAAATGGACAGACCAGAACAGCTGACTCCAGGATGCTGCAGATACATCACGTTACACATCTGGCAGTGTAACATAAGTTGGTTGCGTTCATGAAGTCAAAACTAAAAATTAGGAGGACTTCAGAGTAGGTCTTGATTTTATGTGGTCTGGTAGGCTGATCTAAGGTTCTTTGTGGATCACAGCATTTCCACTGGATGACTCCAGGAGCTCACTAGAAAACTAGTCCTTTCTGATTAGCATTAGAAAGCAAGACTCAGGAAAAGACAGGAGAGGAGAAAGGAAATCACTATTGCTACTTCCAGGGGCAGTCACAAAGTGGAGCTGTTAAGAGTCTGTGAGTTTGTGTAGACAAGGTATTTAATTTATGTCTCCCTGTTTTAGCTTTACATTAATAGACAAAAAAAGATAAGGGAAGAAGACAGTAATTTAAACCAGAATTTTAGACAGAAGTAACATACCTGTTTGGTTTCAAAGTTCACAAAACAGTAACCCCTCGGCTGCCCCTCCAGAGCACCAGACTTGTGAAAGAGAAAGTCAAATTGCTTTACTTTGCCAAACTTCTGAAGGAGTTTGAGAAGATGGTATCTGAAGAAGAGAAGATATTTATGACACTTTTCACCACTTTGGAAGTGAGGAGATAGAGAGGTACTCTCCAAAACACATGCACACGTTTCACACTCAGGTAAGCAGTTCAGTTGTGCCACACATCTATTTCCAAACGCTCTTAGAGGTGCGTGCCCTGCACAACAGCCCTTCAGCAGCTACAGCTCTAAGCTGCACTTGCAGCCACTGCTCTAAGCAAAAACCTTCCCTCCCAGCTGTGCCAGCAACCAGAATATATATTAACAGTTGGTTTTTGGACAATTATACTATGGCTGGGAGAGCTTTACCTCCTACCTCTCTAAGTCATATCCACTTTCAAAGCATAAACACCTTGTCTCCTGCTCAGCAGCCTCAAGGTGCCCACCTGCAGCTCCAGCCCCTGTATTCCTCTTCCTGAACAAACACTGCTAATCTCAATCTCTCCCTGTGCCAAGCAGTATCAGTGCACTGGCAAGGTCATAGCTACACCCTACAAAGATGCACCCACTGTCCCTCATGCCTGGCAGAGTTGGGAAAGCAGAAAGAAGAAGAAAGCAGAACAAGCTGCAACTGGGAATTGACAGCAAGGGAAAAAAAATAAAAAGCACCAGACAGACCTCAGTATCATTCAGACCAAATCTGCCAGCACTTCTGCCTCAGACAGTTTTTCAGTGACATACACATGAAAGTCAGACACTTATTTAGCCAATTATCTTCCTGCCATCCAGTGGGGAGTGTGCTGTTTCCAATAAAACTGGGAAAGCCAGTGTAAATCTGTCTGCTTAGTATCTAATGCACTGAGCAACTTAAAATAAGGAGCACATTTGTGTACAGGCCACATCTAATCCTAAAAGTTCTTTCCAGCTTTTTGTGGTTCCCTGGGATCAAAGTGTTTAACAAGACTAGCTGACCTAGAGGAAAATGGCACCTGTTCCTGTTTCACTGCCTGACTCCATCTCTAACACTTAAAAATTGTCTAAGGGTTTAGTAAGGGGATCTTAAGTCAGGACAGGCTGCAAAGCATTCGTTAGCAAGTCGCAGAGCCTAAGAAAAAAATTCAGCTTGCGTGGTAACACTCAGTGCTCTGAAAGCCTTACAGGCTAACTTAAGGGGCTGATGGAGCACAAGGCAGTAGAAGAAACCAGGCGCAAATGGTCAGAATAGTTCAAGACAGCCAAACACAGGCAACTCCAGGGACAGACCAAATAAGAAAAGCAGACAACATTTTTCCTAATAAAGCCTGATAGGATGTTTGAAAATGGCTTTAGCCCTTTGTTAAGCTTCAGGAGCAAGAAAGTTCCAGGAACGTGAGTCATCCCACAGGATGGGTCACGGTGGACATTCAGGATATGCACTTTTTAAAGAGGTGAAGGTGCAGCAAGTGTTCAGAGGAGCAGTGCAGAAGGGCCAAGTTACCTCCCAAGGGCATAGACACATTGTAATTGATTATGGAAAGCTTCCAGAAGACAGATGAAACACATGGTCTTCTAAGAGGCCTACCTACCCTCAATCTCTGCTCAGAAGGCAAAAGGAGATAGAAGAGTAAGAACAGGAAAAAAAAAAAAAAAAGAAGAAGGAGCTGGTTATACAGCAGGCAAGTTTCACCACTGTGTCTCAAGCTAGCCACAAGCAGGTCACAGGCATGCAGGTAAAACACCATCTGTGGAGACACATGGTGTATGCAAAAGCCCACAGGCTGAACTTTCAAAGCCTCCAAAACATGTAAATCCACGTCAGGCTTGCTTCTGTAAATGTATTGCCGCAAGAAGTACTTGCAATTTTAACACTATGAACATTAAAGTCCTTACCACCAGAATGCTGCCCCCATTGTTGGCAGTTACAGAGGTAGTGGAAAGGGAATGATGACTCTCTGCATTCTCTTAGGAGAAACAAAACCCTGCAGCTGCCCTGCTCAAAGGAATCTTCATGGGTCTCCTTTCTGAGAACCTCTGTATTCACATAATACTTTCTGAGTAGCAAAGTAGTAGTTGTTCCTTTAAAGAGAAGCACCTAAAAGCAACCTACATCATCTATTTTATCATCTTTAGGCCATAAAGGATGCAAATGCCATTGTCCAACCACCCATGCAATTTTGACAACTGCAGGTCACCCACTCTCCATGGAAGAGCTCAGAACCAAAGTCTGGTATAGTAAAAGCTTTCAGGCTGCGATTAAGATTTGTTACTATTAACACAGTGAGAGCATTAACAATAACTTTGTAAGTAGCTCTCCAAGCCAAGAGGACTTCAGTACTGAAGGAAGACCTGTCATGGAAAACCCAAAGCCTTGGAAAAAACCCCAAAGCGAGAACACGTAAAAAGCTTTACTATGGCAACGCCTGGGGTTAGCCAGAGCTTGGGAGTTATTCACACAGATGTGGCCCCACTGTGCTGCGCAGATCACTGCAGCCAACCTCCATTTCCACTTCCTGTCATCTGATGTGAATGCGAGACAAACCAGCAGCTCCCCCATTTCCTTTTCCTCCACTCTTCCTCCTGGCACTCTGAGCGCTATTCAAACACAGGCAAGGCTTCCTCTGAACAATGCTGTCCCAAGGATGCCGCGAAGGGACCGGGCCACATGCAAAACCTATTATTGCGAAGAATTCTGCCCCACTGGGAGTCAGTAGGAGTCTGTAACAACAACTCCTGCACACATTGTTTTCTAGGTGAGACTCATCAAGATGGGATTGCAGACAAGCGGCAGAACAGCCAAGGAAGCTGAACACCCAGAGTTCGTACCCATGGAAAATGAATGGACACTTGAAGGCTACTGAAATCAGATCATATGTGTGAATAAACTGTAGAGCTGCAGACACAGAAAATTTTGCAGAGCTGCAAAGGAAATTTTTGTCTGTTCAAAATGTTGAAAAGTTGCAGAAGGCTTTACAAACAGATGTGCAGAGGAGACAGCCCTACCCTGTTTGCCACATGGGTGACAAGTGCAGAAGAGGCTATGAAGCTGATGAAGGGCCCGGAGAATAACCTGATGAGGAGCAACTGAAGGAGATAGGGCTGTTAAGTTTGAAAAAGAGGAGACCTCATCACTGTATACAACATTGTGGTGCTGGTTTCTTCTCACAAGTAATTAGTAATAGAACAAGACCCTCAAGCTGCAATTGGGTAGGTTTAGACTGGACATTAGGACAATTTTTTTCCACAGAAAAAGTGTTCAGGCATTGGAACGGGCTGCCCAGGGAGGTGGTGGAGTCACCAACTCTGGATATCTTTAAAGGTCATTTGGATGCGGTGCCTGGGGATATGGTTTAGGGTGAACCTTGTAAAGTGGAGTTATTGGTTGGACTTGATCATCCTGAGAGTGTCTTTCCACCTGCATGTTTCTGTGATTCTGTGACGACTAAAGGATGTTTTTTTCTCCCCAGTACAGCAGCACTCAGAGGTGATACAAGCACGGATGTGCCACAGCACATTTCCTGCCCAACTGCAATGAAAGACAAATGATGCACCAGGCTCTGGTGAGGCTGACAGGGAGGGGACTCCACAGACTCCTTGCTCAGTGATACCAAATGGAGAGCCAATTATCTGCTGCTCTTCTCAAGCATTGCTGTGGTAGGGATTGGTCAGCATCAGAAGTGCCTGGTGAACACTGTCCTGTGCAAACAACTGCAAAGTCCTGTGGTGCCAACTCGCTTCCTTTCAGCTGCTAAGAGTACACTCAAGACTCCCAACACTTCCACAATCCTAAGGTTGCTGGATACAAGAGGTCATCCAAACAAACTACTGATAAGGAGTAATGCCCCATCAGAAGAGCCACCATACCTCAGTTCATAGGGTATGTTCAAGATCCTTTGAGACTCTCATTTGAGTCATGCTTACCCAGCATGTGCAATAACCTCTTAAGTCATCAATGTGCAGACTGAAATTTGTGGGCAGCCCTACATCTACAAATTTCTATCACTGCAGTTTGTGCTCCAAGGTGTACATTACCCATTAACACCCCAGGACATGACTGCAGCTATAGGTTGCTCTCCAAAAAGAAGTCTTCGATAAATTCAAGACTTTCTGAACTCATTTCTGCTCAAGAAAGACACAATCAGTTATTAACCCTACTAACAACTCTTTACTTTGTCTACATCTCACATATTATCTCCAACAGAGACTGTAGAGGCAGCCCTTTAAAAAAAAAAAAATCACACAAAAGCAGCACATGAAGAAATAGCTACTTTTGTTTCCAGGTGCATGGCTTTAGTCATGTGATTAGTAATCTCAACAGGGATCACTCAGATAAGTAACTACAAGCAGTGATGCAAGCTCTTAGGCAAAGAAAGTAAGGGGTCAAGATGATTTCTAGAACCTTGCTGACCTGACACAGAACCACACTCTGTCTCTAAACTGAGAAAGTGTTATAAGGCATTTCCTTCTCTTTTATTCATTCACAAGGAAATGGAGATTGCAATATGATTTGTAGGAGAGAACAGCCAGCTTTAAAGCAAAACATACAGCGAGACACAGCATTATAAAGCCTGAAATAAGCAACAAGCACTGTATTCCACGAGCAAGCCTTAAACACTTAATAGGAAGCACTCTGGGTTTGATAATGCTGGAGAATGAAACCCCTTGCCTGCAGCCGTGACACTGTTCTGGACAGAGTTCCCAACAGTGAGGCTACCCTGGTACCCAAGTCCCACATCCCAACTGGTGAATTCGTGCAGCTGCAATAGATTATTGGAATATGAATAGCCTGCCCATGTGAGAAGCTGATTGAAACCTGTAAAACTCATTTCACTCATGCTATGAAAAGTACATTTTGCCCTATAAAGCTATTATTTGTTTGGCCTAGATTCAGAGAACCTAGACTGAAAGGGTCTTCAAAAACACCACTAACAGCCACCCAAGGAAGTGGTGGATCTCATGCCTTCACAAACACCTACTCCTCCTGTCCTTGCACTAACCCAGTGTCCTGAATCTTTAAGGACCCAGCAAACGACAAGCTCAAGAACTCTTGTATGTAATTTTACATGGTTACTCATTGTGGACAAACCAGAGTAACATGTCTGGGAGATAAAAATGGTAATTAATACAGAAACCACCCAAAGCTGAATGGCTGAAAAGCCTAATGCATTAATGATTCCATTTAGAGGCCATTAGGAAACTGCTGTTAAGATGAACCACATTCGGAATAAAAACCTAGTACCTGCACACACAAAAAGAGGCAGGAAGAAAATGTATCACAGACATATACAATAGTTAAAGAAAAAATGCTCGTTTCTTGGAAGTGTATAAACCCTAAACAGGTTTTGTTTGTGGCTTTTTATAGAACCTACTGATTTCTCAGCACATTATCCAAATATTGGACAGCAAGACATATTTCCTTGAAAATTTAACTCAATTATGTTCACTCGGAAGTTAGCCTGGAGAAAATAAGAAACACAAATACACACGTTTGAGTTTTGCACTTATCCACCATAGGCAGACAGTCACACCAAGGCCTGTCTCGTTACTACATGGTTACTCAAGTGAGTAACTCTGCTCAACCTACATTCCAATGCTAACACCATAAAAACAACAAAGCAAAGCTCTTGGTCATCCTGAAAGTTTCAAGCCTAAAATTCTAACAATTCTATAGTCTAGAAAAGAAGAATGTTTCCAATCTCTGGGCTTCCAATCTGAGCTCACTACTGTGTGCAGTAGTTAGGTGCCCGTCTCCGAGTCCCCGGCCCCTGTGGGGCCAGCGCAGTCCTCAAGACACACCACATATATGCCTCACACATACACCCCCCGCCCCCCCCATCACACACCCCTACTCTCATGCCATCTGCTGCCAGGCAGCAGCACCTAGCAGACAAGGGGCTGCTCGGTCAGTGGCACCGGAGTTGAGACCAGAAGGCAAATTTGCGGGAGTGGCCAGCCATCACGCTTCACTGCGGGGCAGAGACAAGAGCTAGGTATGTTACTGCGGCACTGAGGGCATCACCAGCGCGGGCTCCCCAAACTGTCACGCGTCCAACACCCTGGAGAGCCCGCAGCACCAAGGGCCGGAGGGTGGCCAACGCTAGGACCTAACGTTGAGACGTAACACTGGGGCTCCTAGAGCTGGGGAGGGTCAGGGCAGGACAGTGGCTGGTAGACGGAAACACCAGGGGAGGGAGATGAGGCCTTGCCCGGCAGTGCTGAGCTGCTGATGTAGGGGGAGCACAGCACCGCGACGGGAGGAACAGCGGCGGTGGGGCGGTACCGCTGTTGGAGGCGGGCGACGGGAGGAAGGAGGCGCCGCGGGAGGGCAGGGGAGGTGTAGGCGGCTGGTAGGAATACCGGGGAGCACCGGGAGGTGCAATGTCGTGCACAACGCCACTCACTCGGTGATCTTGGGGTCGAGGTTGCCGATCCAGAGCCGGTGCCCATCCTGCAGCGCGCCCTCGGACAAGATGGAGGCGTTCTCCAGCGGCAGCGGCTGGCGCCCCGGCTCCAT
>VWYK01084377.1:3877-47339 GCA_013399775.1 Semnornis frantzii | reverse complement strand
GGGGCCCGGTATCGCGGCGGGGTCCTCCCACTGAGCTCGGAGAGCAGAGGGCGAGCGTCCGTCGTAACCGAGCCCCGCGTGTGGGTGTCCCCGGGGNGGGGCCAGTGAAGGGTGGGGTCCTGCCCCGGGGCGCGGTCAGGGAGGGGGCCGGCCCAGTGCACGTGGTGGGAGGAGCTGGCAGGGCTCCGGGGCCCGGTATCGCGGCGGGGTCCTCCCACTGAGCTCGGAGAGCAGAGGGCGAGCGTCCGTCGTAACCGAGCCCCGCGTGTGGGTGTCCCCGGGGCCATCTATTGGAGCGGCGGGGAGCCAGGGGAAGTCGATCCCACCGGTAGACGACAGCGGCAGCGTCCCAACCTCCACAACCATCAGCCACTGTGCGCTTGGCTGGTGGGACTGAGCTTTTCGTTTGCCTTTCTGCGGCTATGAGCACAGCAGAGCTGTAGCTGCAGTGACACATCGGAGCCCCGAGTGGCCCAGGCTGAAATAAACCCTGTAAATACGAGGGCTATTGGGGAGGTTAGGGCCTCAAACCTCGTGTAACAGAAATTAAAGTTTCTGCCCAGATGATCTGCAAGTATCAGATACTTTGACAGCTGTTCCTGCTTGGCAAACACGGGTTTTGCATCACAGAGCTGTGTCCCTCTGGACAGGTGTGCAAAGGCCACACAGACATAGCATGGGTACAGGCTGGCTGCCACTGAGCCTCCTCCCATTGCCCAGACCCACTGTCTACACTGTTAAACTGTCACTTGGCACTGATAGGTACGGCTAACACCTGAATCTGTTTACTTGTAGTATGCTGAGTGGACCAGTTGCCTTTTTTTCTTTTCCAGGTGAGGTAGAGAGGAGCTGTAAAGGATGGCTATGGCACTGCGATGTTTCCGTCATCTGCCTCTGCTGCTTTATCGTTCCTCGTTTGCTATGACGCGAGGGCTGCCACAGGCTCCTGCAGGCTGCTCAGCCCTGCTCCTGGATGGCTGCAGGCAGTGTGTCCATCAGGTGCCGCTGACCAGACAGCTAGCAACCAAAAAAGGTAACAGCAGCAGCCCATTTCATAGCATTTTCAACCCCTCTGTATGTTGCCAGAAATTCTTTTATCCCTTTTATCTCGTGTCCTGGTATTGCCCCACCTTAGGCAGGACACAGCTCTGGAGGAGCTGTTTTGCCTAATGGTGTTGCAGTGTCCAGAAATTTTTAACCCTTCCTATGGGAGAGGTACTGCCTACAGCTGCTGCTGTGCTGGGGCTGTTGGTACAAGTTGCACAGTCCAGACTGGGGTCATCACGCACAATATGCCCTGCAAATGTGTTTTGGCTTATGTGCTTGAGTGCTGGACTGTTTACAGTGACTTTGGCTTATCTCTGATTCAGCAGGGGCGGGTAATAACTTCTTTGTACTTTCTAATCCAACAACTGACTGTTGTCAGAAATGCAAATTAATTTTCCATGTAATCTACAGCTAAAGGTAAGAGCCAAGCCAAAGTGAATATCAGTGCTGCCCTAGTTGAGGATATTATCAATTTGGAGGAAACCAGTGAAGATATGCAGGCAGTGGTGGAAGCTCTGAAAGAAGATTTCAGCAGAAACATCAGTGTTAGAACTTCACCAGGTTGGTAGTGTTCTTGTATACTGCTCTGTTGCCTGTAAAGAAAGATACCAGTCCTATGAATGCAGATTTCTCACCAAAAAAAAAAAAAAAAAGTTATTCACTGAGCACCCAATTACTACAACCTTGACATCCCCAACTCATGGCTTCCTTCACCCTGAGCTTGACCAGGAAGAATCCATTTTTGTTAATAGCTTCCGGGAAATAGCTTTTGTAAGTGGGAGATGTCAAAAGTGTCTAACTGAACTGTTTGCAGATGTGATGAAGAAGCAGGTTGTCAGCTAATGGTGCAGTAGGGCAGGAAAAATCCAATTGCCATTAAATTAGCCTTTTGGAAATTGCCATCAGGCTGGTGTCTGGCATATACAAACTTTTTTTTTTTTTTGCTGCTGCTGCTGCTGCATCTTTGTGGTTAGTGACCTTTACAAGGCTTGCTCACTTACTGAATTCTGTGTTTTAAGAAGAAATGTGAATATATTTGACTAAGCTACAGTTACTATAACACTCTGAACATATGTATTTTTGAGTCGTGTCCGGTTTCAGGGATAAAATTTAACATTAAACAATGGCCAAATTTGAATCATTCACCACCACGGATCTGGCAGGGGCACTTCAGTCTTTAATGGAGCTGGAAAGCATAGCTCAGTCTCTTAACTATTTATTTTAACCATAGGTATTTTTTTTAATTGCACTGATAAAGTACCTCTTGTCCCACGTGCCTTTTGGCCTGTTAACATTTTGCAGCAGAAACCAGAGAGCAGATTAAGAGTAGCTCAGGGAGAAACCAAATACTTTAAATTAGGCAGAGTACAACACCTCCTCCTGGGAGCTGGGGGGACAAAAAAAAAAGAATTTAAGAGAACACTGCTAAGTTAAAGACATTATCTTGATTTTTATAACAACATTTTGATTTTCTGTAAGCTCTAAGAATTAAAAAATAACTATTTCCTTTTAATTCTTCACAATCTTGCTTAGTTTCCCTATGCCAGTAACAAAAACAAACGAGTTTTGTTTTCATGGGTTTTGTGCTTTAGAGAAGGTTGAAGTATTTAGTTTGCAAATACCACAGGGGATGCCTGAACACAAACAGCACCTGAAGTCTGAATAAACATGGGTTTATTTCTTTTGTAACATCTCTCTTTGGTGTACCAGAAGGGAAGTGGGACTCTGCATAGGCATTTTTCTTCAGCATTACTGTGAACTGCTCTGTGGTACTGAAACTCCCCTGTGTTTGGTTCTTTTGAGGGGCCCTTGATCACATAATGGTGATGACACAAGAGGGGAAGTTTCCACTGAACCAGCTGGGGCAGATCTCACAGAAGTCACCGCAGCTCATTATAGTGAACATGACCAATTTTCCAGAGGTAAGGACACATTACTGACAGCAAGAGGAGGTAATTATCGTGGGAGCAAACAGGTTGATGGTGAGCAAAGGAACTCTCAGGCAAAGTCGGTCAAGCCTGACAGGGCTGAGAGCTGGGGCCAGGCTGTGTGTCAGTTTGTGACTGACACAAAACAGAAGTGTTTTGCTGATGACTGCTCAGGGCGAGTGACTCTCCAGCCCTGCCTAGTGCAGAGAGCATCTCACCTGCAGTGGCACTGGGTCAGGCAAGAGGCTGTGATTGCTCTCAGAGTCATATCCAATAAATATCACAATCTGAGGAGTTTGCTCTGGGAACTGTCTTTCCCCTCAGTTGAATCTTCAAAAGCATGGTTGGAAAGTGGTGTTGAGCATGTTGTAGACAAGGTACCTGGATAAATAGTGCCCTGCCAGCTGTTTCCATTTCCTCTGCTTTCACAGCACTTGGGAGTCTTGAGTGCACACAGAGTCTCCTCTGGTTCACCTGGATGACACATGGGGAAGCAGTCCTGCATCTGCCGCACTGTATTTGTGTCATCTTACTTCCATATGAAGATGTGGCCATGCACAGAACAAGAAATGTAGTTTGTGGTGGGAACACCATCAAGCTCCTCTAGAACTTATTTACTTATCACCAGGGCTGATGACTCCCTCTGAGAGCTTGCAGAAGAAGCTGCTGATGTAGCCAACAACTTTCTGCAAAGCCTCCTGTGTCTGAGCTCAGTGCTGTCACAGGACCTGACTGGGCCAGGATGAGCTCACTAAGCTTGTGAATTCCTTTGACAGCACCTGCAGACTGCAACCCAAATTCAGTATCTTGAGCCAAATTCCCTTGATTTTCTGCAGGAGCCTTGGTTAGACTTGCCCATAAATGAGGCAGCAAATCTGATCACCACTTCAGGATCAAGCAGTAGTGGTCCTCTGCAGCAGGCTCATGCAGCCAGAGCCAGGCAGACAGGAACAGTAATGAGTGCAAGGTTAGCTATTTACCCCCCTCCAGGGCTGGAGGTTTGCCAGAGCTTATCTCTATTTATTTTGCAAAGGCTTTCCCCAATTAATTAAGTCAGCAAAGTCTCAGAGGAGGTCAGTGTAAGGCACTTGATGCCTAAGTGTTTCTTAAAGTGTACCCAGCACGTGTAATGGTTTTGAAGAATGAAGGCCTCTCGTCAATGTGTGCGCTGAGGTCCCTCATAGTGCTGGAGCTGAGAGGACCTGAGAAGTCATTTCATGACTTACCTCATGTCGAAGCAGGAGCTCAGGCTGAAAAATGGGCATGTGAGAAATTAAAGCTTACTCTATGTAGCAATGCCTATACTTGCTTTTTAAGCCAAAGGGCCATTTTATATCTGAATTTGAGCTAGAGCTGTTTCCTTTGATGGAGTTGTTTTATACCATAACTTTTCTGTGGACAGGCTGAACTCTTTTCTAGCCATTACAGACACGTTTACTTGATGTCATTATTTACAGCATACAGTCAATACTTTGTGGCATTGCAAAGCAAAGAAAAATGCCTGAAGAATCCTGGAAAGAAAATAATCTTAAAACTCTACTTGTAGGGCAAAATACTGTTTGCCAGAGTGTTGTAAATCTAAAGAGTGGTGTGGTTTTTAGCCACAGCTATTTATTTAATGGGCTGCAAGAGCATGGGGGCAATATTGCAATGCTTTCCCCTTCCTCTGTCTCCTCCAAGACAGCTTTTACTGAGCATTTCCTTCCTCCAGAGCAAGCACTGTCCATAGAATAATACATTTACATTCCTCATGTGTTGAGATCATCTTGGTTACATTCTCTCTGCCCTTGTTGTGTTCTAGAGGACAGCAGTGATATTTTACCAAGCACTAGCAGAGCATTCATTTCCTTCAGGGATGTCACACGTTGGAGACCTAAGCAAATACGCTGAGCTTGAGTTGTGTGCCTCAGCTGACAAAAGGAGCTGGGGGGACATACAGCCTTGCTGCAGCAGCCTGAAGCTGGAGTTATGATGAAAAAAGTGTATCAGAAATAGCAATGCACCTTGTAAAGAGTACCACAAGAACACAGACTCATTCCATCTTGTTATTGTCATCATCAAGACCAAAACAACCTGGCAGAGCACTGCAGGAGCTCCCAGCAAAACTCCGTCTGTAAAGGCTGACACTGTAGAGGCACACCAGTGCCCTAGGATGGGGAAGGAAACTGCATAATCACTTTGCACTTACCAGACAAACCTGTGCAACCTACCTTTTAAGCAAGCAGAGTGTCTGCCAGTGGTGGGGGACTTTGGGGAAGTTAATCCTAAGTAATAAGCTGTAAAATAAACACAGAGCTGGGCACGGACAGTCTTTCTCAGTCAGCTGCTACTGCCCTGTTGTAATGTGGTTAGGCTGTAGTGCTGAAGTGGTTAAGTTAGTTAACATTTCTCAATTGGCACTGTGTGATTTCTAGTGGGAAACATGCAACTGGAATTTCTAAATGCTCAGAATCTTTCATCTCCTTCGCCACAGTCAGGCTATGCCTTGGGAATTTATTGCGGTTTCACTCTGCATTGCCTCAAACCATTCAAATAGTTTCAAAGAAGCAAAACAGTTTTCTTTTGTTGTTGCTTCCCTTCCCCTCTGCCCCTCTTTGTGCCCCCCTACCCCGATACTGAGCGCAGCCGTAGTTTCCCATTCGGTTTGATCAAAGCTCTCTGCACCAATGTAACTTCCTGATCTTACTGGTAACAGAAGTAAATGTTTCCATGTTCCATGGAGATGGATTGCCAACTATTGACAGAGTTCTGGCATATGGGAATGATTATTTCCTAATTCCCTTTACCTTTTGATCTGTTTTACAGAGCACAGCTGCAGCCTTGAAGGCTATAAGGGACAGTGGTATGAACCTGAACCCAGAAATGGATGGGACAATAATTCGGGTGCCAGTTCCTAAGTGAGTATTGATGGCTACCCGAGTTCATCATCATGCAAGATAGGTTGCAGTAAGTGCCCTTCAGAGGTTGTGCATGCATGACTGCTGTTACATCATGATGCAGCTGCTTTCCACAGAGCTGTATTTCAGCTTCAGAAAATATCTGAGCCCCTAAAAATGTCTAGTGGAAGCTCTTCTAAGTGCCTGAGCAATAAGTCACCACATTTTGGCATCTAATTGTTGGTCTTATTGTTCTCTCTTCAGAGGAAACTTGGGTCTAGCTGGCTTCAGTACTTTGCAAGAGACAGCCAAAAGCTTTTGAAGCTGTATTGCCTTAATTCAAGGGCTGATTCCTTGCTGCTCTGATGTAAATTCCTTGAATTGCACCAGTGCAGAGCAGCAGTAATGCAGCAGTGAGCCAGGAGTACAGCAGTGTAGAGCAGCAGTGAGCCAGGAGTATTAGGAGTGAGTACCACCTTGCTGCAGAGAACACTAAAAGGAAGTAAGAAGAGGAGGAGGGAGGAAATGGATGGCTTTGGCTAAAAAAAATCTCCTTCTTGTGCGATACACATTGTGTCACTGACAGCTGTGTGGAATTTTTGGTAGAGGACTGATAAAAGAGCAGGCTGCTCCTGATTAAGGTCTGAGCATTCTTCCCTCACCCATCACAGGCATCTCCTAGCCCACGGACAAGGCAAGTGTCAATGCTTCAGTTTGGATCAGGAGATCGCTTTTGAAGCAATCTGGATGATCCCTGCTTAGAGTGCTTTGGGCTGCAGCATGCTGGGTTCTCTGCCTGTGGGTGAGATTCCTTTCAGATGAAACTAAATAGAGAGGTACCCTCAAGAAGTGTCCCAACTGACCCCCCACCTATGCACATGTGTTTAGTCCCTGGCGCCAGGCTGGACCTTGTCTGGAGCAAGACCTCCCAGCAGCTCTGCTCGTACTGTGCTGGGCAGTTTGCTAGCATAGACACAGCTTGCAAGCAGGGTTGTAGTGCTGCTCTGCCCAGGTTTGGGTGGTGCAAAAAAAAACACCTCTGGGTGCTTGCCCCCGAATAGCTTGGGCAGATGTGGATGTAGGTGATCTCACACCCTGGGGTGCTGCAAAAACTCCCACCAAGGGTAAAGGCACAGCCTGTGCCTCCCTACACCTTGCATGTTCGCTGTGTTTTACAAGCAGGTGGCTTCTCAGGGAGGATGAACCAACAGTTTCTTGTGCTTTAGATTTACTTTAGAAATTCTGTGAAATTTTATCTAGCATTTTGATCAGAGAAGTCTAATTACAGCTTTCTGTTGCTGTCAGTGAGAGGGAATGACATTATCGTTCTATTTGCTGATTTTCTTTTCCCCATGCTCCCTGCCCTTCCCCCATTCCTCAGGAGAGGAGGCAGCGAAGGAGGAGGGCACCATTATCTTCATAATTGCTGAGGCTCCTGGGTTGCTGCACAGTGGTTTGATTGTTAATGGGCACTTGGGTCATCCTTGAATATGAATTGCAGGGGAGGAAACTCCAAAACTACAAATCCCAATATTTAAAAGAATAGTGTTTCTTAAACAAAGGCATATGGTCTGTCACTGTCTTCTGCAGTGCTGCAAAGCAAAAAGGAGTCTCCTCAAGGCAGACCAGCCCCGTGTGCTCCCTCATCTCTCTGCTGTGTCAGGGTCGCTGCTCATGGCCCCTTGCTCTCAGGGTCTTGAGTTGAAGAGGTTTTTGGCTTGGGGACATATCCTGCAGTCTGCCCTTGCTGGCACCTCCTGTCCTGTTTGCTCACCCACACTGGAGTGGGTCTGAGTTTCATCGACTTAACAAAAAAAGCCAAGCAGACAGTTTCAACCTTTCCAAACTTCTAATGCAAAGATGGGTCAGAAATAATGAAAATTCTGCTTGAGGCCTCTCTTTAATATTCTATTAAATTTATATCTTTGAGTGATTTCTTTAAATTTTGTAATCTAAGTTTTCATTCTCCCAACTCAAAAGACATTTTTGGCAGAATATCTGAGAGATGCTGCAGATGTACAAGTGAGTGAGCAGAACAGAAATGAAGAGACAATGTTGTTTCTGCAGGAATTGTTCTTTCAGAAGGAGGCAAAATGAAAGTAAAATCAAACCTGAATTGTCCTTACCTGTTGTTAAAAGTGCATTTTGAGTCTGACTTATCAGCTGGACACACATGCATCATATTGTGCCTTATGCAGGTCCGGCTATGCCTCAGTGCTTGAGAGTGTTTCAACTGAGCATTTGAGAATGGAGTTTACTTTTCAGTATTTATTGTGTTAGTTTAGTTTTTGCATTGCAGCTTTAACAGAAAAAATACACTGGGTTCATTTGTGTTTACTTCTACTGCCTGCTAGGATCCCCTCTGCTCCCTAAGGCATTTGCCTGTTTGTGTTGCTAGCATTGCACAGGCAATATTTATTTGTATAAAAAGTATTCTCTGAGGGTTTAAAGAGGAAAAAAAAAAAAAATTAAAAAAAGGGGGAAAGAAAACTAGCCATGGGAACATTTGTATTGGTTGATCTCTTGGCCGAATTTGACCTGACCTTGTGTCTTTTATGGTATTGCCTCATTTTTAGATTCATCTTTTTTGGAACCATTGTGTTACACTGGATGTTGTTTGTAAATTAGTAATATTTTTACACATGCTTTACTGAAAGCCAGATGACTCATTTGAAAGTTTAATGACTCATTGTGAGCTTTTTTTTCCTTTGCCCTTTAAGAAATATGCAAAGATACCTACTATGGGGAGAAAGGACTCAAAAAAATTTCATTTAAAAACAAAACACCAAACCCAAAGCTGTTTCTGAGCTGCCTTGCTCTGGACTATTCGTCTATTCATTGTCAGAAGTCTCTTGCATGCTTTTTGTTGAGCAATATACGTTGCACCCTGTGTTTATCTGCAATTATGCATGCAGAGTGTTTAGTTAAGCCTACTTTCCTTTAACTGATCCCTCTCGTTCACAGGAAATTCCTAGCATTTGAGATACAGAAATTTCTCTTACCCGCATGGACATCTCCAGGCGAGCTGTGCCCTGTGCCATGCTCGCTGCGGGTGTGTGGAGAGGAGCATCCAAGGGCTGCAGTGCTTAAACTGCTGGTTGCTGAGGGAAACAGAAAAAGGGTAGATGTTACCCACGGGATTATGTGTATTTCTCTATGCCCTGTCATGGCAGTCTCCAGCCTCTGTCCTGCCAGGGCAGGACTGTTCCCAAGGGAGCAGCAAAACTTTAACTCACTGCTCCCCAAGCTACAGGAGAGGGCAGAGTGGATGACAGGAAGGGACCTTGTTCTTATTCCCTGCTTTAGCATCCCTTCCCCATGTTCACATCACACCTTTTTTTTTTGGCTTTAAAGAGAGTTGTAGGGGCAATGGTTACTAGACAAAAAAGAAAACATAACTAAGAACAGCTTAAAAGTCCCAGTTTTGGGGGCAGGATTCAACACCATCCTTAGAAACTATGGGCCTGGCTCGTGTTGATGGATTCCTTAACCAGAAACAGCATCTGCTTGAAAAAGTGTCCATTTCTGGCATGGTTGGTAGCATTGCTGAGAATTTGCACACAGTCTGGCTGGAACATAAAACCCGCTGAGAAACTCCGCAGCGCTGCGCAGTGATAAAAAGAAATTGGTGTTAATAAAGACAGACAAGGAGGCATGAAAGCTGTGACCCCGTGCCAAGAAGCATAGGAAATCTGGCAGCGCTGCATAAACAAAAACATTTCCTTAAAGGCTCGGCAGCCCCAAGCAGGCGAGAGATAGCCGCGGCGGAACTGTAAGGAGCTGAGCGGGAGCGAGGAGGTAGGCGACTGACAGCGAGCTGGGGCTCCCAGAGCCGAGGCAGCCCCGCTGCGGGACGGCTCTGCTCGCCACCCAGCAGGAGATGGGAGAGATTTCCGGCTCCCTCCTCCACGTTTAGCAGTCGAGGTCGACTCCTCACCCCCCAAAAAAAGCTGCCTGAGAATCTGACCTCACCCAGACCTCTGTTTGTGAGCCGGCTGCGCCGGTTTCGTATGTGCAGTGGGACCTCCGGCTGAGGAGATCGAACACGAGAAGCCCTGAAGGCATCGGTGTTGGGACGCGGAGGAAACTACCAGTAACCCCACTCACATCTAAATAGGTTTCAGTCCAGGCTCCAGCCTGTGCTAACCAGAAGCCACTCGCCACACGTGAAATCGACTGGCCATCTCCCTCTCGCTGCCCCTCTGCAGGGAGCAGGATGGGCCAGGGGCACCAAGAGGGCACCGCGGATGCTGGGGCTGAGTTGCTGCTCTCAAGGTCTGTCATCTTTTCCAGCGATCCCAAATTCCTGTAATTGCTAACCAGTTCTGGGAAGCCTATTCCCTCTTGCGCTGTGAGCTAAAGATAACTGGCAAGGAGCCAGTGCCTCCGCAGAGATCCACTGCCAGCAACCTGGCTGCCGAGGGAAGGTGCTGGCGTGCGGGTGCCTTGCTGGGCTGAGAGTGGGATCTGGGAGAGCCAAGGGTCTGATCGTGCCCTGCCAGCCTGCTGGTAACACACCCACACTGGGGCAGAGCAGGCCCTGGGAGCCCTCACCCCACATTTCCTGAGCTTTCTGCAGGAAGAGCCTTGGCCTTAGCGTTTTGGTGACCCAGGCTGCTGCAGCCAATTTCTAAATATTCCTGTGAAATGTTTATTTTGCAATCTCTGCACTCGCTAGCGAGGCGCAGCGAGGGTGCTGGGCTTTTTCATTCCCCAGGCAGCCTGGAGATTCCAATAGCCAGGAAAATAATTAAAATATTATTGTTAAGAGCCAGCAGTTGATGTTGACAGTGATCAGCTGTAGGTGCTGGAGCATTACCAGAGCTGAGATGACACGTCAGCCATTCCTGTGCCTTATTCAGATGGTCAGACTCCCTCATCACCTGCAGTTTTTAGCTTGGGATGGGAAGTTGAGTATTTTCCAACTTGCTCTGTGTCAGAGGGAGGGTAGAGCTGAAGTTCTCCTGAGCTGGATTACCTGTGGCCAGCCATGTCTTGTATCATCCCCTTGTCAAACTGGGTGGAAAAGCCTGGGTGCTTTGAGCAGGGCTAAGGCTGAGTGAAACATAGGCTGTGTAGCTTTCAGATTCAGGTTCTTCCACAACAGGGAGATGATACTGAGTTTCAGGAAGGAATAGAGGTTTCCTCTCTGCTTTGCAGTATTACACTTTTCAGCTCCATCTCTCAGGTCTGGAGCAGGATTTTCCCTCTTTTCTGCAAATACTTTGGCAGCAGAGAAGAGGAAAGTCTGAACATTTCAGCATGACTTTCAGGCACTGCAGTGGCAACTATGAAAGAAGTCCCTCAGCTTAGGGCTGTGCTGGAAACTTTCCATTCTAGGATCAAGATGTGCATCACTGGAGCATGCTGCCCTGGTGATGCTGCACAGAGGTGGCCAGTTGGCTCAGGTGGACCAAAGCAGGAAGAAAGACTCCCCCTGAGCTAAGTCCCTCTGCCCTTGCAGCACAGGGCCTCCACACATACCAAGCTCTTAGGTCTCCCTGTACAGTCCAGTTTGGTGCTTCATGGCAGCTCTGTGTGATCTAGTCATAGAGACATGACAGTAGAGAGGATCACTGCATCTGCCTGGAAATTAAATCTGTCTGTGCTACACATGACCCTGCTTTTCCTTTTGGTGTTTTTTTTCTTTCTCCTTGCTGCTAGGGTAACAAGAGAGCACAGGGAGAGCCTGGCCAAGCTTGCCAAGCAGTCCACCAACAAGTCCAAAGAAGCCCTGAGAAAGGTGCGAAGCAAAAGTATCAACCAGGTGAAGAAGTTCAAGAGCAAAGTATCTGAAGATACCATCTGGCTGCTAGAAAAGCAGGTTATTTTTTTTTTTCCTTCTGCCATATTATGATATTTCGCAGCTCAGTGGTGCGTTTGTCCCAGCCCTTGCTGACAAATCTCCATCACTGAAAATCCAGCTGCGGAGTGGGTGGCCCTGAGCTGAATGTTTGGAGTCAGCAATGGCTGTTGGATTTGCTTTTCTTTCTTTGTGAGATTTGGGGCTTCAAGCTCAACGCCAAATTTATAATATGAACCATTGTAAGATGACAAAAAGTCCCCCAAAAGCTTTTGTGCTGTGAGGGATTGTTGCACAAACCAGCTGGACTTGGGGAGCTGAACAACCCACGGCCGTCGCTTCGCTACCATTTCCACAGTGCTGGCCACAGCAAAACAGCTGGTGTTAATGAGGATTGCTCCAGCTTGTTATTAATGAAAAGGCTAGCAAGATTATCTCTGTTAGAAGTTTTTGGCTCAAATTCAGGAAAATACTTAAGCACATGCCTAATTCCCTGAGAGCAGATGTCACTAAAGTCAATTACTTGGGCATAAACTCAGGCACAAGCCTAAGTGTTTCACTGAATTGATGCCTCTGAAGGCAGACCATTACTTTTTAGCTGTTTGTTTATTAACAGCTAAAGTTAGATACATTGCAAATGCTTCAGGACAGTTCTCTGTGTGCTCACAAAAATAAACATTGGTATACAGAGCATTTGTGCAAGCAGGAAAAATGGCCATGCTGTTGTAACTGAATCCTGTTGGGAAGCAGCTCTCCCAGAGCAGACAGATGGTTTTCTGCATTTGCAGAGGTAGTGTCTCAAGTCTCATTTTTGCTTGTGCCCAAGTTTTTCATCACAAGGAAAGGTCATCAGCATATATCTCAGACCCTGGGAGTGAGTGCATCTGAATCAGTCTTGTAGAACTGGTGCACAGACACCCTTGATGTGCTCCAGCCTTTCTCTGCACTCACTCACATAAGTGCATGCACGTTTTGGTCCCCTTTACATGCTTGCCATGTCCATCCCATGTTGCCACAGAGACCTCATGCGTGAGCAGGGCTTTAACAATCTCCATTCCTTTCTTTTTACAAGAAGTAAACAGATCTTTTACTCAGTGAGTAAATTCCTAGTGTGCATTAAGGCTGCGCTCCTGCTTGTTTGTTCTAATAGTGGGAAGGTTGCAGGAGGTAGTGAGATAAACCCTCTCTTAGGTGCCAACACCATGAGGTCACTCTGTTAAAACAAAGACCTGACCAAGTCACCTGTAAAGCTCAGCCAAGGGTTTGTGCTGTGTGTCTCTTTCCAGAGACCTGCCCATGTCCTTACTGTACAGATGCTACACTGGCGCAATCACAGGGCTGGTGAGAGCCCCCAGGAAGCTGTTTTGGGCTTTGTTTCAGGAGATGATCCAGTCACTCCTTTCCCTTTAAACTCTGACATATGACTTAGGCTTGTACTGTGTCACCACAGATTCAGCAAATGGCAGACAGCACTGCCGCAGAGATGGACAAGCTGCTGGCAGCAAAGACCAAGGAGCTACTTGGATAGGCACCATCCTGATGGACACACAACCCCCTCGAACAGTAATGGACTGCCACAGACCCCAGCGACCATCCCTGCCCATGGCCTCAGACGATGAACAGAGGTACCTCTACCAGACCTCCCAAGCAGCTCTGTGCTTCAGCTGCAGTGATTCCCTACCTTGGATTGGACTGGAGGGAGTGGAGAATTCTCCTTGCTGTTCCTCATCCAGGTGGTAACAGAACTGGATGCACCAAGACTTTCTTTTTACAAGAAGTAAGGAGGACTGGAGGCTGCCGGAAGGGCACAGGAGGTACAACTGCCCTGCTCACGTGCACTGGACTGTTTGCAGCCTGGCAGAGGCAAGGGCCACACACCAGAGAAACCTGAACTGTCCTGCTGTGAACTTCATCATTTATTTTTTCTTAAAATAAAGTCAAAATGAGGAACAACTTTGGGACAGCAAGTTCCTGGTTGATGTGTCCCCCAGGGTGTATGCATCCCAAAAGAACTGTTCCCCTGCTGCCATGGCCAGCAAAGGTAGCTACCGCCTGGCCACTGGGAAGGCACAAGGGGGCTCAGCACTAACTGGTACGGGGTGGGCAGGTCTTTGCAGGTTCTTGGGGTGTATGGATAGAGAACTGAAACCAGGGCTATTGTCATGGCTCTTTTAGCCAGTTTGGAGAAGACCAAAAACCAACACAAACTTTCCAAAACCATCATCCACCCTCTCTGACCAGTTACAGAATCCCCACACAACACACTGGTACCACATTTTAGAGGTTAGTGGAAGTAGAAGCAGAACAGGTCCTGAGAACACCAGGCAGCTCAGCTCCTCAGCACCAGCAGGTACTTCCCAAGAGCAGCAAACACCCTCCCCACAACCTTGGGCCATGGCAGGAGGAGCAAAGGTGGTGGCCAGCCCTGCTCCCAAGGCATTTGGGTTCAAAGAGCACCGAGTGCTCTGCAGTCCTTAAATAAACAACTCCCCAAAAGTTAGTTTGTGTGCAGTGGGGAGGGGGAGGAGGATGAAGGATTTGCTCTGCTAGGGCCCCACATGTCAACAATTTCTCTGCTTTGTGTATTTTGGCCAAAGCCCTCACCATGATAAATGAATAAAGGAAAATGGCGAGCCCAGGGCGGTTACATGGCTCGCTAAATTGCTTTCAGCCCATTACTGGATTTCTTTTGACATTTATCAACCAGGTTTTTTTTTCTTTTATGTATATATATATATGTTTGTTTTTTTTTAACCTTTTTTTTTTTTTTCTATTGTTGCAGCCTCAGCATCCCAGCAAGAGCCTGGGATTGAAGGGTTTCCCTGGTATCTACCTGGGAGCAGCAGCTGCCAAGCTGGGTGTTCCTCTAAGACAGGGCAGGTGGAGAAGCTGGTGCAGCACAGGCTCGGGCAGGGACGATGTTGCCCACCAGAGCTTCTCCAGCATTTTCCCAGTCTCCAGGTTGGTGTTCATGGGCTAGTGGAGGCAAGCTGCAAGATGTCATCACACAGAGGAGTTTCCCACGTATACTGCTATTCCTTACTCCACAGCACCTCACATTAATTAAAACCTAGTAGTAAAACTACACCAGTGCCAGGCTGAGGATGGAGCTTGTCGCCACTGCAGCCTTTTGGATGTCCAGGGCTGGCCACACCAGTGAGGCAAAACCAGATACAGGAAAAAAAAAAATCTCTTAAATGCAAAGAAAGGCAGAAACCTATTTTCCCAGTGACTGCAGCTGACATCCTCATGGCATGGGAGGTTTTACGGGGGGAATCCAGTTGCCTGTATCCTCACCTCACACCCCCCACCCCCCCCATTATGCATTACCCAGGAGCATCCATGGCACTCACGGATGCTGCTCTCACCCCTGGTATCAGCAAAGCCAGTGCAGGTGACACATGAGCCATGCAACCACAGCCCACATCAATCTCTATGAGACCTTGCACCACAGGACAAACAGATAAAGCACCAGGTGCAGCTCCTGCACCCTCCAGCCACGTAGGACTGATGTAGCACCTATCATAAGTGGCTGGATACATGGAGAAGTGCTGGCCCAGGAGACCAGTCACCCCCTGCGGCTGTCACAGGATGAGGACCACTGTAAACCACCCAGGAGAAGAGAGGAGGGGCAGACACTCACCGGGTGGCTCCGTCTGGGTCGCACTTTCCCTTTCACTGCACAGATCACCTGCTGTTCCACACCACAAGCTGTAGCAGAGAGGCCTGTCTGCTCCAAAAGCTTCCTCCACTGGTTATCAGCAGGAGCCTCTCACTTAGTTCCAGCTTGGATTGCACCCAGAGCTCATAAGAAGCTGCAGCTGATTCTGTTGGTGGATGGGGAAGGAGCTTTAGCTGTGCTGAATAACCCAAGAGGAAAAGGAACCTTAGGCCAGAAAATGGTTGAACTGGGTGTGAGGTGCATCTGTTTTTAGCGACAGTGCTTTGACCACTGAACAGCTGGGCCTCAGCAGCAATGCCACCGTGGTACTGGGCAAGGCAGGAGCAACCCTTCTGAGCTGTGCCCTGGGCTCTCCACACTCTGCCACACTCACCAGGAGCTCTCTCCCAATGGCACGCTGGGATGCAGGCAGCATCGGATTCCCACCCAGTGAGTGCTGCTGTGCTCTGGTGGGTTGCTGGTCCCTGAGGGGGTTTCACTCCTGACGCAGGCAGTGCTCCGGTGCACATCCCCACCCATCACACCCCAGGCAGATACCTGCACTCTTCCCAGGGCCTGGACTGCCACATTCAGCTCTGCCAGGATGCTTTAGTTTGCTCCAAGACACTGAACTGCAGCAGCAGGATCAAGGCAGTTGTGACAAGGACCTGGATGGTGCCAGCCTTTCACCACCTTCCAGGCCGAGCCCTGTGGCCACAGGAAATGTGAAGCAGAGTCAAAAGGAAGGAAAAACTCTGAGGAAGCTGGAAGCTCTCGACATAGTTAAAAACCAACATTGCTCTTCAAAATAGATGTGATTGCGCTCCTTGTGAGTCATCGAGCAGAGACACCAAGATTGCTTTGTGCCAGGGACGAGCCCGGGCGCTGATTGTGTGCCGCCCGGATTTGTATAAAACAGACCATGGATGGCATGTCAGAGTTTACAGCTCGCATACATTTTCAACAGTGAGCTTTGCAAAATGTATCAATGTAATCTCTGCCTCCTATATTCCGTGTTGATTAGACACGATTTCTGGCTGGATTTTCAGAAAGCTCAAGTGCTTTTTTAATCACTACAGAAGCTCATTATTGCTTTCCAGTGACTCTTATGTCCTTCACTTCTCCTTTCAGATTAGAGTCTATAGTCAGATGAATATTGGATGATTTCATTACATACAAATGCAATCAACAGTTTTGCATAAATTTTTCCTCTTTTCTTGAGTTTCAATTGACCTCAGCACCCGTGGAGGCAGGCGCAATACACATGTAAATGAGCTGGCGTTGCTGCAAAGACACGGATGCGAGAAACAAGATAAACTGTCAGATAATATTCAGGATTTTTAGGAGATCAAAAAATACTTCCTCGTTCAGCCGAGCCATAAAAATGGCACCTTCAGCTGCCAGAGAATTTGCTTTTGTTTTGCTCAGTGTCTGACTGTGGACAAAGGCCAGGAGTGGCACCGGCCGCTGAGAGGCTGAGCAGTGCTGGGCTGGTTGTCAGTGGCACTATGGGGACAGGAGAGGGAATGTCACCGGAGTGCAGGTGGTGACAGCATGGGGCTTCTGCTGGCAGAGAAGCCACTGGTGGGGTCTGGCAGACCACCGTGCTCGGGAGGTACCCACCACAGGCCAATGCCTGCTTGCAGAGCTAGGTTTGGCAACTAAACCTGTGCCTATGGTGGGTACTACTATCCCTGGCTCCAGCTCTGCAGTAACCATTTCTGTCAGGGGATGCTGATTTTGGACTCTGCCCAGATCCCCTCTCCTTCCGGGCAGCCCCAAGCATCAGTTCCACAGTGGGGGCATCTGCCAGGGCACAGGGCTTGGCCGGAGGCTGCCCTCCTCACTGCACACCGGCAGGGCACAGGGAGACCACGCATTCCAAGTATATTTAAGCTAACACTCTGCACGAACAATCAGGGCTAATTTAAACAAACTATAATTAAGCATAAAGGACCTCTTGGTAGGGAAGTTGGGGGAAACTGTCAGCGATTATTTTGGATGCGAAGCCCCTGCCTTTAAAAGAACAATTTTGTGCTAATGTGAGCAATCCAGCACTCCCACACTCACCTTTGGGGGCTGGTGGGGAAAGAAACTCTTGGGTTTCTTTCGATAGCTTTACATGCTAATCTTCTTAACAGATTTTTAATTACCGGGAACAGAGCACTTTGCAGCCATGGAATCTATTGGTGCAATTGCCTGCTGAATTAGTCCCATTAACCACACAAATTACTTGTCTCCATGCTGCCAGCCCCACCGGGCAGCTCCCCACGCTGGACACACCAAGCAGCCTCATTCTGAAGCAATTTTGATAAAATAAACTCTCTAATCAGGTAAATAATTCCATAAGGGAAATTGCTGCCTTTCCACAGCCCCCCTTCAGCGGGACCTGGCTACTTCCAGGGGAATGCAACATGCCTCCAATTACAGGCAAATCTCCAGCTCAGAGACTGTTTGGGAGAAGACCACGGCACACGGGACCCCCTCGATCTACAGTGGCCAAGGACTTAAGGCATTTAAGCTGTCAGCCGGAATCTGGCCCGGCCCCTGATTACCTGGGGGGACATGCAGTGTATTTAGGTTTGTGTCCGTTGCAATTTCCTGGCCCCCAGCGTTGATCCTGAATGACTCGTGTCCGTGTCAGGTTCCTGCCCGGGGTCCCTCTGACACGTGGCCTCGGGCTCGGGGACATCGACCTTTGGGCAATTAAGGACATCTAGGCTGGCCTGAGCCAGGAGTGGAAATGTGCAGCTGCCACTAAAGCTGCAGGGTGAGTGGATCTGCCTGCACCTACTTCATGGCATCATTCAGCAAGGCTGTATGGCTGTGCTGGCAGCTAGCACCATTTGCGATGGGTGCCCAGACCCTTGGATCCCTTCCCAGCCCTGTCTGTGGGTTTCCACAGCCCAGTGCAATTTTGGTTCTGAGCCCAACAGAGGCTCTCACTGCTTCCCTCTGCTCAGACTCTGCGATGAGGATGTGCTGTTCCAGGGGTGTCACTGAGACCCACGCATGGCGAGCACAGCAGGGCGCAGGGAACCCATGTGGTGTCACACAGTGATGTACAGCCCCAACACACTTTCCGCTGCTTGCTGAAGTGGCTGTCCAGTGCCTGGTGCTCTGCCAGACCTTTGGCCTACGTGGTTCCAAACCTGCTGTACAGCTGGGACAGTTCTTCACCCTCAGTCTCCCTCTTGGGGAGCAGGGAGATCCCTGTCACCATGCTTGTGAGCTCATGTGATGGGGACAGCCTGGGAGGAAATTGTCTAGGGAAATTAAATTACAGCAGTGACATGCTAGTTCCCAGTGCTGTGCACAAGCAGCTGTGGTAAGGATGGCTGCAGGGTGAGGTGGTTTTCAAGCGTTCCCTGAAATGCTCAAGTGGGAGATCCCTACGCTGATCTCTGACCCTAGGATAGAGGAACCCAAAATATGTGTGACAGCAGGCTGCTCTTCCCTCTGCAATGAGAGACTGAAAGTCTCACCACCTTGGCTGTCCACATGGCTCCTGGCACAGGGAGCAGAGGATGATCCATGGGACTCTTCCAAATTGGAGGGACTATGTAGGCAGCCAAGCATCCTCATGGCCAGGGCAGGCCCAGGCAGGAGGGCTGGAGGGTGAGAGCCACCTCACTGCTCAGTGCTGGCGAGGGAACCCTAAACCAAGGTAATTGGCATCAGATGCTCCCTGACGTGCCGCATCCACCGGGAAGCTGGAAGCATTTATTTGTCTGAGCCAGCGGCTCTATCTGTGTGCGGGAGGCGTTGGTGGTGGCGGGGCTGGGCTCCACCAGCCTAATGAGCCTGAGCTGAAGATGATGAATATGATTGCTGAAAGCGCTTTCCTGAGTCCTCCTTTCCTGGAGCTCAGGTTACGAGTTCCCAGACAGCCTGTCCAGCCCCAGCTTTTCAGCTCTGATTTGTAGCCCCCCAAACGGCATCTGTCAGCTCCCCATGCTGGAGGAAGTGCTGGGTCCTCTGCCGTTGTGCCCAGCGGAGCTGAGGAAGGGGCCACCAGCCCTGCTCAACGTTCAGGGAGAGTTTTACTCCCTGGTCTGCCCTGCTGCTGCTGTCTCTCTTGGCCCCACGACCCCACAGCCGTCCTGAGCGCAGGGTAGACCAGATCACACCAATGCCCCAAGCAGAACCTCCAGTCACAAGCATCTGCTGTGCTGGGTTGAAGTTCCTGTGGCTATCTAGGACCTTCCCCACCAGCGACTTGTTAACAGTCATCTCTTACTCTTATGAGAGAAAAACTGGAGGTTTGGCTTCCACACTCTCTTTCCAAATCCCCACAACACATGGGTGAGGATCCACCCACTGAGCCATGTTCTACGCAAGGATCCTCTCAGACGTGAACCGACAGACCACGTGAAGCTCCACGAGCCATGCAGATCACCTGGGATCAGAAGACACACTTCAGGTGGACCCGGTTCATCCTGGATCACTGGTCTGGGAAGACATGGCAGGGCTTAGGCAGGCTCCACACCCCCACCACTCAGCCTGAGCTTCCCCCGTACCCACGGCTCCACACTGCAGGGTTAGAGCAGAGGGTGTCCCCACAGCTCCGGCATCCCTGGGAAGATGACGGGGAAGGAGTTTCAGGTGTGGACCCACCGCTGACTCTGGGGTCCTGCTGTCCTGCCCCGGTGGCGTTGCAGTTCATGGAGGCAGAATCACTCCAAAGCTGGGGAAGGGGGTCCTGAGAAGTAGAAGACAGCTGCAGGACAGCCCAAGGCAGAGCCGCTGAGGGCCAGCGCTTCTTTATGCCTCCGGTGCTTCCCGCAGCCCGGCCCCTGCCGCGCTGCCATAGGCGGTGTTGTGCTGCCTCCCTACGGGAGGACGCGCCGGCAGCACCGGCTCCCGCTGCATCGCGGCCTCGCTGTCCCCTGCCAGGGGACGCGCACACGGGAGCCCTAGGATGGTCTCACACCACGGCAGTGACCTCGCACCTCTGTCGCAGGCCTGGCACTGTGCAGGCAGAGCCGCTGCTCCTCTCAGGGGGCTCGGATGCATCCGAGCATGGTTTCCAAAACTGCCTTCCCCCTCCTACTTTAAACTGCAGGAAAATGACTGTGACAGTCGCCTGGATGTGCCCTCTGTGTCCTGTGTGGCCTTAGCCTCGTGATCATGCTAAAGGAGGCTGCAAGGCTGTGTTCCCACTACAATGCCTAGGCACCTCTGCCCACCCTTGCCCTGAACAGGGACAGGGACTCATTTGGGGACCTGGGGCTGGCTCTCATCCTGGAACGTAAGGACAGACAGCCTGGGCTGCAGCTCAGGCAGACAGCCATGATGAAGGGGAAGAGGTCTTCTGGCAGCTGGGAATGGCAGCAGGGAGGTTGCGCCAAGCCTATTTGTGCCAAGCAGCCCAATGCGGCACTGAGTGCCTGGAGTGAGAGGTCTGAGTACTAGGCAAGATGCCAAGAGTGGTGGGGGTCTGCAAAATGGCTGGGCTGTCTTCTGCCCTGCAGCTGCAGGCAGAACCATCCTCCTTTGCCCAGCACCTTGTGGGGAGCCCCTCCATGGCATCCCCTTGGTGGTCTTCAGACAGTGGCCCTGGGGCTGTTGCAACCATTTTTTGTATTGTGCAAATGATTATTAAAATCTGAGGGGTGGATGGGAGTGGACCTGCAAGAGTGCTTCCAGAGCTGGGACATCTCCAAGGGCTGCCAGATTAGCCCTGGAGATGTGAGATGGTCAGGTTCTGCCAGGTCCAAATGCTGTGGCCAGCAACACTGGGCTGTCAGTGCAGGCAGAGGGCAGGAAAGGGTGGAGCTGGAGCTGTCAAAGACATGCCACAGGGTAAACTACTTCATTCTCTGTGGGGCTGTGACTTTATGCGGCCAGCAGCAGTGGGTGGCAGGACAATCACTACCTCATTCCTGCAGCCCTGCAGCACACAGACATGGGGCAGGGGGACAGGGCAGCACCTGAGTGTTTGACACCAGCTCCCCAGGCTCCTACTGAAACCATTCTGATATCCCACCAAAATGCATCCATCTGCAGTGAAACACCAAATGCCATGGCTTTATATTTGATATCCGTCCAAGCAGCTCATCTCCTCTTTATTCAGAGGCCTGAGGATAGGACAAGTGAGTGGGCATGCAGTGTCCAGAGGGATGGCACTTCCTACAGGCAGGCTGGCAGCAGGCAGAATTAGTCCTGGCCACAGCAGACCAAGTACATGCCAAACCTGCCCCTCGTTTCCAGCACTTATTTGTCACTGGGAGGCAGTCTGTGTCCCCACCCTGCTGGAGCATGTCAGGAGCCCGCTGAGCTCATGTTTGTGTCCCAGCTGATGCATTTGCCCACTGAAGCTGGATCTGAGGCTCTCATTCAGTTTTGGAATACCTCTGAAGGCCTCTTGTCTTGAGGCATGCTCCCTCCCTGCTGCCGAAATCCAGCAAAACCTCACAGCATGAGCCCTGCTCCCTCATACCCACAGCCCCAGCCCTGACCCATCCCTACCCCACAGCTGCTTTCTGTTCAGAATGAAGAGGCTGCACAGGAACCACACAGGAACCATGCACCCCTCAGCCCTGCCTGGTCTTCCTGCTGCTCTGCAAGGAAGTGACAGTAAAACCCAAGATAATCTTGAAAGACCCCCAGCAGCAACAGCCCCTGTCCTCCATGTGACACCAGGCTGGAGGACATCCACTGAGGCTGGCCCAGCAAAGTCTGCAGCCGTGGTGCCCTTGCCTACCCTAAGCACACACAGAGCCTCTCTCAGCTGGATGCATTCCCCTGCAGGGTGGCTGGTGCCTGCTTGGGCTGGCCTGGCCTGATCCTGTCCCTGTTGTTTCGCTGCAGGGGCAAAGCAGCCAGGCAGGAAACACCTGGTGACAGTTTCACTGATAAACTCTGTTTCTGGCTGCTGGCAGCTCTGGGCAGCCTGGCACCTAGCACCAGCTGGGCAGCCCTGCTTGGGCAGCCTCCCACCGTGGGTCAGAGGGATTTGACCTGAACCCACAGCCCATGGCCACGGTTTGGGCCTGATGCTGCTGCCTGAAATGTAACAGGGTGTCCGAGGGCATGGGGACTCAGACAGGGAGCTTATGGCTCAGGGGATAGGCATGAGAGTCCTTGGGGACATGAGGACTAGGGTGTGGGTGTGAGGTGCTGGCAGATGTGGGACGAGGGTATGGGGATGCTGGGGAAGGTGGGGACCAGAGCATGGGCACAGGGATGCAGGGGCACATGGGGACCAGAAGATGGCTATGGAGATGCTCCGGGAGGTGGGAACTGAGAGGCACGGGAGGACCAGGGGATGGATTCTTGGGGGACTTAGGACATGGNGGGCGGAGGCGGCGAGGCCGGGCCAGGGACGGCGGCGGGACACGGCGGAGCTGCCTCTCGCCATGGGCTGTTGGTGCCGGGCCCGGGACCTGCCGGCCACAGGGCTGTGCCTGGCCGGGCTACGGATGCTGCTCGCCCACGCTTTGCTGCTGTCCGCCGCCGGGAGCACCGCGACTGACGCCTCCGGTATGTGGGGCGGGGGCCAGCGCCGGGAGGGAGGGAGAGCCACGGGATTCGGTACTGGCAGGAGTCTCGACATCCTTCACCGGAGGGACCTGGGGAGGGCAGTGAGACCCGGCCCCGGGTGAGGGGAACTGGTCCCAGAGGTGCGCCTCGGAGGCGCAGTGAGAGGTCGGAGGTTTACCCCAGTGCTGCGGGATGGGTCTGCACTCCCAGGAGTCTCCAAGGCAGGATCGTGCCCACCACACTGGGATGGTCCTCTCCCTGTGGCTGCCCAGACCTGGCCGCAGTGACCGGGGCAGAGGACAGGACAGAAGCAGTGAGAGCCCTGAGGACACTGCCTGGGATAGAGTCCCAGAAGCTGCAGGGTTTGTTCTGTCACGCCTGGCCAGAGAGCAAAATCACTCATGAAAATCAAACTTCCCTGGTACCTCCTGCTGCGACCACGCAGGGACCACATGCAGGAGATGGAGGAGCTGTCGGTGGCCCAAGTGTGGCCGCACGACAGAGCTGGGCCCTCGCCAAGAGGCTGTGGTTAAGATGAGACCAAGGCCAGTCCAGAGTGGTCCCACCACTGGGATAAGGAGCAGCACTCAGCTGAGACAGGGCTCCTGAAAAGAAACAGGAGCAGTATCCATGAACGCTGGCAGCCAAAGCCCTTCCCTGCTCTCCCCAAACACATACCAGGTGAAAATGCAGTTTAGGGGTGAGGGTGGAGGGCTAGAGCATCAGGGATGGTTCCAGTGGCCTGAGCCATCCTTTCATTTCCATGTCTACATGCTACAACAGTTCACAGCCATGGTGGTCTCAGGCTGCCTGTGTACCAAGGGATGCCAAAGAGTAACGCTGCTTATGGCAAGCATCCACAGAGCATATTGTGAAATAAAACCACCTCTCAAATCCCATCAGGTCCATCTCTAGACCCCACAGTGCAGTTTTCCCAGGTCCTTAATGTGCCATTGACTCCAGTCCCTCTTCCATAAAATTACCTCCTTCCCTTTAGGAAAATGCTGTGGCCCTTTTGAGGTTTTACAGCTCCTTACTAAAGTAACACTCTCGGCAAACCCAGCCCAGGTGTGTGGGCTGCATCCCTTGATGGGGCTCTAGCCAGCTGTGGTGCAGAGTGCTGATGGTGATCCAGCAGCCTGCCCAGGAGTTGATGTGCCCAGACCCAAGAGCCCCCAGAATGTGCACAGGCTGAGCACATACCCCTCCACTGCAGGGGAAGTGGGACTATGGGAGAAGTGACCTGAAGTGAGCAGGGTGCAAACTGGCAGGAGGTGGCAGATCCATGTGCCAGGAACAGCAGGGCTGGGTGACCCCAGCATGGCCAAGCCACTCTGTAAACCTCTGAGTTTCTTGGTCTCAGGTTATGGGGACAGACCAGGAGCAACAGCAGAGAGTGCTGCAGGAGGAGAGCCAGTGATGAGAAGGCAGTGGGCACCCTGCTGTGGGACTCACTGGACTTATCTGCACTAGAGCAGGGATCCCATGGGATGGATCTGGCTGTGGTATGGCCAGGCAAGGGCCAGGCTCTGCATGGTCTCCCTCCCGGTTCTGCCATTTTCTGGTATGGGTCACATCTCCCTGAAAAGGTCCTACTGGGAATTGAGGACAGCCAAGAGCATCATCATGTGTCCTTCTGAGCACAGGAGAGGGCCTGGAAGCTTAGTGGGGACCCACATGTCCAAAGCAGCTGAGAGAGATCCACACTGGGATGCTGCAGGCATGACCACCCCCTGGAGCTGACTGCCTGCTGCATGCCAAGATCAAAGCAAATTTTGCTGTGCGGGGGAAAATAAAAAGGTACCTAGGATACACATGAAAGGACAACTCTCTTCCAAACCTCAGCTGAGGAAGGAGATATCTGATTGAGGAATTAGGGGAACTGCATTGTGCCCTGAGGTGCTGTTAGCAGAGCAGCTGGGCTCCTGGGAGGAGGAAAACTGCGCTGTGAGGACCACAGCTCTAATCTGGACCACAGCCCTAATCTAGCCCTTGGATCTGCTCTCAAGCACCAAAAACAGGATGCTGGGCTGAGACTGGTATCTCCTGCACACTCTGCTGCTTGGAGCAGTTCTACTTGACTCCTTGCTAACTGCACCTTGGCTCTGAACAGTGATGTTTACTCTCTGTAGACTTTTCCTCTGGTTGTGGTTGGAGCCAAGCCAGTCCCATGGTGTTTCTATGTTTTCCCCTGCAGATATTGCCCTTGGCTGCTGGCTTGCCTTCAGGGGTGTAGTTCTGTACAAGTGTTATAGCAAAATAAACCTGACCATCCTCTTCATTGCCATTCCAAAATTCTGGCAAATGAGAGGTGTGGCAGTACCTAAACGTCACTGTTCAGGCTCTAGCCATAGGGCAGGCCAGGCACAGACCCCACTGAGTGAGAACAGACAAGGACTTCTGGCAGAGCCACTTCTGTTTCACGCCTGTTTCCACAGGCTGTAGTCAAACCCTTCTCCTCAGCACAAACCCTCTGCAGTGCGGCTCATGGAACTTCAAGCCAGACTGTGTGGGATAGCCTACTGCCACACCAGGAGCCCTGAGGGTGCATCACACCCTCTAGCCAGCCTGGCTGTCCTCAGCAGCCCATCCTTGGGGCCGGCAGCCTGGCTCAGGTGCACAGAGGAGGATCACTGAGTCCCACGTGGTGAGCAGCTGCAGTCCTGGCAGGCTGCTCTTGCTCGTAGTGCCGCCAGAAGTGGTTGCAGATGACAATCTGGCTGCGCTGACTGTGCTGTGAACAGCTCCTGGGCCCGGAGAAGCCCCTCTGAATCAGAAAAACAGGTGTGCTTGCCTTTCATCGTCTTCAAAGCATGTGGCTGTGGAGCTGTGTCCCATTGAGCAGTCCCGGCTCCAGCCTGGCCACGGTTCGCCGAAGGTTACTCTGGCTGCGGTTTGCGGAGCGGATGTTGTGCCCGAAATCTGGCATTTTTCAGCCGTGATGGAGCGTGTCCACCAGCTCTGCAGTCACGGTGGGGGGCGTGCTCCAGCACGGAAGCTGGCACCAGCTCTCCCATACCTGTAGCCATCCTGGCAGGGCCAGCGCAGGATTCCTGGCTGGGGTGGGGAGAGACACAGAGGCACTGCGGGAGGGAGGCTCCAGAAGGACATGAGGGGGTTGCTGTTGCAGGCCAGGACACGTTTCATCCCCCTCCCACCCTTATTGCTGGAACATGCCGTTCCCACCCCACCTCTGGGACCCTGCGGCGCTGACACGGCAGTGAACCGTGGGATGAGGCAGCTGGGCCAGGCCTGGTGTGCTGCCAACCCACCTTGAAGGAGCACTCAGCTGCAAGAAGCCACTGAGCCCTGCACCGGGAAGATCCTTGGCAAAGCAAACACCTCCTGACTCCCCACTGGGGAGATGGGGCAGGGCATGACCTGCCATGCTAGACCGGGTGGCACAGAGCATCCTCCTGGTCTTGTGGCTGCAGTGCCCGTGCCATCCTCACATCCTCCTGGTTGTAGTGGGCACAGCGTGGGGTTGCTCTGCTGGGCATCTGCAAGACTTGCAGCAGAGCTGAGTGCAGAGCTGGAGGCGCAGGATGCAGCAGCTGTGCTGCAACACAGGCCCTTTCACAAAATTCCTGTCCTACAAAAAAACAAACGGGTGGTCTGACCTCAGTTTGTCTGAGATAAATAAGAACCTGCCTGCTGCTTCCTGTCTGGGTATAGTAAAAGATGGGAGACAAAAGGGAGTCTGACGAAAGAGCTGGGGGCTGAATGTATCTTTGCAAACTGGCCCCCGTGATGTGAAGGATTTGGGGTCACAGGGCTGAGTGCAGCAGAGTCAGAACCGCTAGCCAAGCCCTGGGCTCCTGGGAAGCTCCTTCCCTGCTCTGAGTCTGTGGTTATCTGGGAGTCTGAGCAGCTCTGTAGAACTAGCTTTATTTTTCAAAGATGGTAATTTTTAGCTGCAATTTCCTACGGAAAAAAATGTGTTTTCTATTCCGTGTGCCTGTCCCTCCACCCCAGTGCTGGAACCTGTTCCCAAATTCTAGAAGAATTTGAACCAGGTCCTGCAAGGTCCATGTGCACCAACCAATGGACCCAGGAGATATTACTTTATTAGCCATGACACTGGGCACAACAGGAACAGCTCTTGGTCCTTCTGGTGCTGCCCACACCCATACTCACAGCCAGTGGCACCGGAGTTGAGTGCTGTGTTGCATCCCTGTCTCTGTGGGTCCCAGTGGGCCTGGGGACCATCATTGTGCTAATATACACTGAACCCCTCAGCCAGGTGTGCTCCAGGAGGTCTCGTCTCTTGGCACTTCTGTCCTCCTGGCACATAGGTTCCACCCTGGGCCTGTGAGGACCACCCAGCTTGGTGGCAGCACTGCTCCGAGTTGCCTCTGTCCCACAGGATCCTGCTGCTGTGGGATAGGCGGGAAAGGGTCCTTATCTCACTCCTGCAGACTGGGGCACCAAGGTGGCAGAGGAAGGGGCTGGGCAAAAGCTGAGGGAACAAGCCCAGGGGTCAGCCCCTCTCATCCGCTTGGCACAGTGAGGGTGGAGGAGCTGCTTGCCAAAGTAAACTTCAGCCAGTTGCTGTTAATAATAACACCAGCATCATGCCTACTCTGATAGAATTCTGAGGACACAGCAGCTCCTGTGTGTGAGGCCATAGCCCCAGCCTTGCAGGAGACCATTGTGACATGGCCCCACAGTGGCATGGGGCACCAGGCAGGGCACAGCAGCAGCCTGAGCTGGGACTGGGGCTTGCAGCACTCGTGGATGTGTGGCCATGGGATGCAGACAATTCCTTTGGCAATCCCAAGTGTTTCAGCCACTGTTAACTTCCACAAGAAAGGTGACAGCATGGCTGGACAGGTTGCTCAGGAAGGTGGCGAAGTCATCATCTCTGGAGGTATTAAAGAAAAACACGTAGATGTGGCCCTTCAGGGCATGGCTTAGTGGGCATGGTGGTGTGGGTAGATAGTTGGGCTTGATGATCTTAGAGGTCTTTTCCAACCTTAATGATTCTATGGTTCTATGATGGTGACCTCTCTCTTTTCCCGCAGTGAATCCCTGTTGCTATTTCCCCTGCCAGCATCAAGGAGTCTGTGTGAGAGTTGGCCTGGAAGGGTACGAGTGTGACTGTACACGGACAGGATACTTCGGGGACAACTGCACCTCCCGTAAGTCGCTCTAGCCCAGAGGACCTCTGGCACTGGTTGGTGCCTGGGTGGCACACTGTGCCTGCAGCTCTTGTTCTCACCAGCAGCAGAATGGGTGGGCCAGGGTCATTAGTGGGCTTCTTTAGCAGGGTGAGCACTTTGCCTGGTCTGTCTCTCCCAGCTGAATTCTGGACACGCCTCCACGACCTGCTGAAGCCCAGTCCTGCCTTCTACCATTTCGTCCTGACCAACTTCAAGTGGTTTTGGGACATTATCAACAGCACCTTCATCCGGGACACACTCATGAGGCTTGTGCTCACAGGTGAGGTGTTGGAGCAGATCTTGGAGTGCAGCAGGACTTGGGATGCTCTGGCTGTTAGCAGAGGTGTGTGTGTGGGGGGGGCATCGCAGTTGCCATGATGCTGAGAAAATCCCATGGACATGGTGGGAACCAGGTTTGAGTCACCTCACCAAGAGACCCAGGGAGGTTGTCATCCCATCACTCTCTCAAAGCAGGCTTCCCAGCCAGGCAGCAGCAGGATACAGGAGGCAGTCAGGCCGGACCATCCATGTGTCCCCAGCTGTGTGTCCTCACCCAGAGTCTGGGCCAACAGCCATCTGGAAAACACGAGGGGCTCGCAGCATACCGCTCTGCCTGAGCCAAAGGGCTCTTCAGCAGCTGCACGGAAAGCAGCCTATGGAAATATGGTCTTCGTTACTCATGTCCCCACATTCATCACTTTGCATAAATATTTAGGTTCCAGCCCTTGGAGCTGTAGCGACACGTTTGCAAGGCTCTGGCTGTTGGTTTCACCATTTCTGTGTGCTTGTCATCAGATTTATCATCCGATTTATCATCCAAGAATCTATTTGGCACATTAGCATAAGCCCTTCTCTCCTGTGAGAAGCTGCAGCCTTTAAAAGGCTCAGAGCAGAGATTGGGATGCCTGTATGCCTCCCCTGCCTGTACCTTTCTGGTTTTTGGGGTGGCAGGGGTCTAGCAGCACTGAGTGGGTGAGCAGGGTCTAAGGGCAGAGTCCATGAGGTGCTGCCCAGGACTCCACAGTGGTGACCTCTATCTCTTCTTTCAGTTCGTGCCAATCTCATCCCCAGCCCCCCCACCTTCAACTCTGACTATGGCTACATCAGCTGGGAGGGTTATGCCAACGTCAGCTATTTCACCCGTGTCCTCCCACCTGTGCCAGACAACTGCCCCATGCCCATGGGGACCAAAGGTACGTGACTGGCGTGGGAGGACCAGCAATATGTAGTGCTGGGAATGGGGTGGAGTCACCAGAGCAGCGCCCTGGGTCTGCCTCTGGTTCAGTATCAGTGTTTTCCACCCAGCCATGCCTGAGCTTTTGCTGCCATGGACACAAATGCAAGGCACCACTGGCAGTGTCACATGCTACTGCTGTCCTGCCCCAGCTGGTCCCACGGGCAGGAGAAGCTTGATGGAATCTAAAACGCTGCTGGGACAGCTCAGGTTGAGCTGCTGAGGCATGTCATGGCCTGTGTAGGAGGGCTGTAAGGTGTCAGTGCAGACAAGTCAGAGCCTGGTGCTGTGACAGACACAGCAACGCTCACCTACAGCCCCACTGCTAGCACTGATACCCATCTGGCTCAGTATGGGGCATTTCCCCTTAATCTCCATCCTTCACAGGGAAGCAGCAGCTCCCTGACCCCCAGCTCCTGGCAGAGAGGTTCTTACTGCGGCAGGAGTTTGAAGCTGATCCTCGAGGCACCAACCTGATGTTTGCCTTCTTCGCTCAGCACTTCACCCACCAGTTCTTCAAGACATCTGGGAAGATGGGACGTGGCTTCACCAAGGCGCTGGGGCATGGGGTGAGTGAGACACAGGGGCACGCAGGGAGTGAGGAGGAGAGTGGGGCATGCTTGGCCTCTCAGAGCAGCCTTGACACTGCTTTCTTGGCAGGTGGATCTCGGGCATGTGTATGGGGACAACCTGCAGCGGCAGCACCAGCTGCGACTCTTCAGAGATGGGAAGCTGAAATTCCAGGTACTGCTGAGCACCACCTGTGCACCACAGTTGTTTGAAGCCCAAGGTTGTCTGGCAGCTCACAGGAGACCCCAGCCCTGATGCCCTGTGTCGCTGGTGGCCAGCAGTATCAAGTCAGAGAGACAAGCTTTGGGGTGTAGCTGTTCAGATGGCAACAGCCATTCCGCAGTCAGGGCTCTTTGAGGGTGTTCCTGTCCTTGCACTGCCTGCAGGAGAGGAACTGTGGTGCCAGCAGGTTATCAGGTACCAGCTAGGCAAGCTTTCACTGAGGCAGTCTTCTCCTCACTTTCTGCCATCCTGTTCTTCTCTTCTCGAGGTGGTGAATGGAGAGGTGTACCCTCCCACAGTTGCTGATGCTCCGGTTCACATGGTCTATCCATCTGCCACCCCCAAGGAGAAGCAGCTGGCAATAGGACAGGAAGTGTTTGGGCTGCTGCCAGGGCTCTGCATGTATGCCACGCTCTGGCTGCGTGAGCACAACCGTGTCTGTGACATCCTGAAACAGGAGC
Source organism: Semnornis frantzii (assembly GCA_013399775.1). Classification (NCBI taxonomy): domain Eukaryota; kingdom Metazoa; phylum Chordata; class Aves; order Piciformes; family Ramphastidae; genus Semnornis; species Semnornis frantzii. The sequence continues at coordinate 16,890 of VWYK01084377.1, read as the reverse complement.
ATCCCACCTGGAGTGACGAGCAGCTCTTCCAGACAGCTCGTCTCATCCTCATTGGTAAGGACCAGAAGTGCTGCAGGGCACTGACACAGTGCAGTCCTGTGTCCCACCTCTCTGGGCAAGCCCCAAGGACTTGGCTGTTGGTTGCTCTCAGTTTGAGGGTGGTGGCCAGGCTGCCTATAGTGGCTGGAGGAGTTTCTCTGCAGTCCTCATGGTCCCTATAGCAAAAATTTGCTTTGGTCCCTCAAAAAAATTAATTTAGAATATTTTTGTCCTCAATTTGAATTATTTCACTTTGTTATTCATTACGAATTTATCATAATCTCATGAAAAGTAATTTTTTACCATAATACACATCACCACATTATCTCTAAGAAGCATATCAAAGTCAGCTTCCTCAGGAACTGTTTCAGTTTTGGCAGACTGATCTCTGCTGGTGAAATAATCATTCACTGCAATGACCACCCAGCTCATCAAGCCTTTAGTCAGAAAGGTCTCAGGGGGTGGATGGGTGGAGGGATGCAGTGCCGTGGCACACTAACATCTTGGGGTACAGATTGGGTAGCTCCTGCTGCTGCCAGCTGCTTCTCTCACCTCCTGCCCAGGGGAGACCATTAAGATCGTCATTGAAGACTATGTCCAGCACCTCAGTGGCTACTACCTAAGTCTCAAGTTCGACCCCGAGCTGCTGTTTGGGAAGCAGTTTCAGTACCGGAATCGCATTGCAGTGGAGTTCAACCAGCTCTATCACTGGCACGGGCTGATGCCTGACTCCTTCATCATCCAGGGGAAGGAGTACAGCTACGAGCAGTTCCTCTACAACACCTCCATGCTCATGGACTACGGTGTGGAAGCACTGGTGGAATCCTTTTCAAAGCAGATTGCAGGAAGGGTAAGGTCCTGCTCTTCCCATCCATCCAGTGCCAGGGCTGTAGGACTCCAGGAGGGTTGCTGGTGGTACCGCGAAGGCAGTGCCCTTAGCAATAATGGGCCTCCCTGCTAGGCAGAGGGTCGCGTGTCACAGAGTTTTTTATGCAGCCCAGCACCCGATGGCCATGTCATGAGTCCTCCTCATAAGCACCATAGCAAGGCTGGGCCTTCGGAGCCCTGTTGACTCTCTAGTCGCCATTGTGTTGTCACCAGGAGCCTGCAGTAAACTGAGGTCTCTTGACCCAGAGTGGGCAAGCAGCCTGCAGAGTAGCCTGGGTGTGGAGCAGCTTGCCTGGCACTGTTCTTTGCTGCCATCACATGGATGCTTTCTTCCCAGCGATTACATCCACCTTTCTGACCCTTCGCTTGTGCAGAGCAGCAGGGCTGAGGCAGACAGCCACTGCTCTTTGGGTTCTCCCTGTTACCCCAAACCCCCACAGTCTCACCTCACTGCAGGCCAGTAGCTTCTCCTGCATCATTCCCTGAGCTTCCTTGGGAATTGGACTGATTCTAGTCCAGGCTGCTCTACAGGTGGCTTTTAGCAGTCCACTGATTCCCTCTCTCCTGGCTATTGCAACAACATGTTGGTCTCCACCACCCTGTGCCCAAGACAGATATCTTAGTGGCTCCCCTGGAGCAGATGTGTTGCCTTGTGCCTTACTTGTGCTCCTCCTTGTGTTCTCACCTTCCAGATTGGTGGGGGACAAAACATCAATGCAAACGTATTGAAAGTGGCCATTGGGGTCATCAAAGAATCGAGGCAGCTGAGGTTGCAGCCATTCAATGAGTATCGGAAGAGGTTTGGCATGAAGCCCTACAAGTCGTTTCAGGAGCTAACAGGTAGGGCTGCACAACAGCTCGCTGGACTTCACTGGGGCAGTGCACAGCTGGGGTATGAGACCGTGATCCCCTTGCTGCTGGGTTCACCCAGCCTTGCCTGGTTGTGACTCTTGCACCAAAGCAGACAAGGCTGGTATCTTGGCTGCAGGGGTCCTTCCTCCCACAAGGCTGGATGGCTGGTCCAGGGAGCAGTGCCTGGCCTGGGAGCTGGGCTTGCCACTGCCTGGGTCACAGGACCTGACATGTTCCTGGTACCCACATCAAGGCCAGTCCTTGTTGGGATGATTCCCTTGCTGAAGCACTCTGGTGTTCACTTGATGCAGGAGAGGAAGAGAAGGCAGCAGAGCTGGAAGAGCTGTATGGAGACATTGATGCTCTGGAGTTTTATCCAGGCTTGCTACTTGAGAAGCCCCAACCCGATGGTATTTTTGGGGAAAGCATGGTGGAGATTGGAGCTCCATTTTCCCTGAAAGGGCTTTTTGGAAACCCCATCTGCTCCCCAGAATACTGGAAACCCAGTACATTTGGTGGAGCAACTGGCTTCGAGATAGTGAAGACAGCCTCACTCAAGAAGCTTGTGTGCCTCAATGTGAAGAAGTGCCCATACGTGGGGTTTCACGTGCCGGATGCTGTGGAGACTGGCAGCCCTTGGGGTGGTGGACCATCTACTGAGCTCTAGCACCACGACAGCCTCCCCAGGTAGAGACCATCCTTGCCCAGGCACCAGATGAACTGAGCTTCTGGCCTGACACTGAATATCCCATTCCTTTCTACAGGGAGCAGTGAGGACTTGGGGACCGGCCCACCCCTCTGCTGGTCAGGAGTAGGACAGAAGATGATCCCATCCTGGGTGTCCTTCACACCAGCCCATGAGGAGAGGCTGGTATCAACTCTGTGAGAAGCTTGAGTGCTGCAGGAGTGCAGCTGCCACCACTGTCCTCAGCAGACCCAATTCTCTTGCACTAAGCCAGCTTTGGGGTTCTCCAGGGGACACACACCCATCTCCCTGGGATGCTCCACACTCACCTGTGCTTTATCACCCTCCAGTCCCTGCTGCTTTCCAGCACTAGGCCATTTGCAACCCTACATCCATGGAACTTCCCAGCTCAGAACAGAGCAGCACAGTCTTGGGAGCCCTTGTAGTCCTTCCTCCTCAGCTGCATCCAGTTATTTTGCTGAGCTCCCCAAGAAAGGCAGGCGGCAGCATGCAGAGAGATGGGGAGGATATGCTGGAGGTGGTCGTGTTGACCCATCAGTGGATGAGTTTGCAGCAGGAACCTGTAGTGAGATGGTCCTCCTGCAGCTGCTCAAACCGTCCACCCCAGCCTGCCCAGTGCATGGACATGGCTGAGACACGCCCAAGAAGAAGGAACCAAAGTAACGTCTCTGTGTGAGGAGACGTGGGGAGAAGCATCAGATCACACCTCCCAGACCTCCTGTGTCTTCCACTTGCTGGCTTGGCCCTCAGTGTGTACCACCAGCTGCTCACAATGGGCTGCTTGGAGCAATATGCTACTTCTGTGCAAACACAGCAATGAAGACCCTTCTGTCCTATTATCTTCCCTGCATTATTAGCTCAGCAAAAGGCATCCCCAAGGGCCTGCTTCTGTCCTGCTCCAGAAACACATGCAGATGTCAGCTCTTACTGATGTGATGACATGGTCACTGTCTGTCACAACCTCGATCCCCATCACATTCCAGTTCACCATCAGGAAAGCAGATGTTTAAAAGAATAAATGATTTTTAAAACTCCTCTCATTTTTTTTCCAGACAGTTTCCAAGCTTTGTCTCACCAGCACCAGACCCTGCAAGAAGGCAACGTGCTCAGGAAGCAGCAGGAGCTGGGGCAAAGAAGTCCCTGGAGTGTTGCTGTAAGGCTATTGACACTGCTGGGCACAGCTGGGCCATGCAGCTGGAGCAGGCTGTGCTCAGTGGCACTGTGCTGTGTCATTGCCAACCACATAAGGAGGAGGGACACTCCATTTATTTCTTCTTAGGAGATGCTTTGGTGGGTCCCAAGACTCCTGTGAAGATTTGAGCTATGCTGCCCTCCAGCCACCACCACTCCACAGCCCTGTGCTGCCTTGTGATGCTGATAACAGAGCTTCCACCCAACATTCGTGTTTCTGTCACATAAAATCTCTCCACACTTAAACCTTGCTGGCCAGGTATTTTGTAGGCATGAAATGGAGAGCAGACAGCTGCAGTTTGCTCCTGTGCTGAGCCAGAGGAGGGGACTGCTCCTGGGCTCCCGCTCCGTCCCAGCAGGACTTCCACCTGGCATGGTGACTTCATACCATTGAGGCCTTGGGGGCTGCACTGTTCCTGGCCAGACTCTCATGGAGTTTGCCACCCTGAACAGTGCTGACTGCTCCTCTGCCCATGACTCAAGGCTACAGGAGTCAAGAGGAGAACCAGGGCAGGAAGTCTGGGTCCAGGATGCTGCCCCGAAACCTTCATACTCTGATGCCATTCCCTGAGGGGAAGAGAGGACAGGTGGGGCAAGACATGTTGGTGATTTGGACAGGGAACAACAATCCTGTCATGTCCCACCTTCTGCCCTAGAAGTTTCAATCATTTCTAGTTGCACAAGCTGCCTTTTTTTTTTTTTTGATACCTGATCATCCAAGTATGTCACAATCTAAATTCCTCAAGAGGGGTTTGTGAGGCACTTTCAGGCAGTATTAAAACCAGTTACAGGGAGGTGTTACAGGAATTTTAAACCAGGGAGATTTGAAGAGCTTGTGCCTTGGCAAAGACACATTAGGAGGATGCCATAACAAGAGAACATCTGCCAAGTGGAGACTCACGAGGCAAACTCTTTCTTACTTGCTCTCTTTAACTGCTTGAAAATGAGATGGTTTCACCAGAATATCATCTGTGTTTTCATTTCCCTATGTTATATATGGAGGTAGACAGGTAGACCCAATCTATGGGGGCACAGTGGACAGGTTTGCCTGCTGTGTGATTCACCTGGGCTGCCCCAGCTCTGCCCAGTCATCCTGTCACATTACTGCCCCTGTGCAGCACATAGCATTATAGCTAAAGACAAGAGGAGACATGGTCCTCTCATGTCTCCCAGTTCCCTTTCCCCAGATTTCCCCTTCAGATGGAGCCAGCACACAGTGGTGACACTGTACCCAGGTACCAAAATGACCAGCACCTCCCACAGCCTGTTACATGGCAGTGGGGGCAGTCTCTCACCCAGGGTCTGCCCTGCCACCAGCTCTACCCTGTGCTGTGACCACAACCCTCATTGCAGTTCCCTTGCTCAGACAGCAAAGCAATGCTCAAAACAAGGCATATAGCAACAAACAGAGAGCAGCAAAGACATAGTCCAAAGACCAGCAGCAATGCCTCCAATCTATGCTAGGATCTATGCGAGCCATGTCTACAGCTGGAGCACACTTGGGCTGCCCTTGCCCTGCACTGAGCTGCTCCAGCCCAGAGCATCTTTCGCCATCTGGCCGAAGGCACAAGCTTAGCTCATTTCAGTTAGACCACAAACGTCCTGCTGCTGTTTGTAGCTATCAAAGGCTGACAGCACTGATTTGGTACCAGCTGGTAAGTGGGTGAAAATCCATCGGGCACACGGAGAGCTGCCTAGATGCTCCCTGCCACCGAGGAGGAAAAAGGCTCACCAGGAACTGGCTCAGCTGAGCCAGCATTTGTAAACCTGACATCTATTCCAGTCATGCCACAGTTCCCACAGGGCACGGTCCAAGAGTCTTGCACTCACCCTTCTGCGAGAAAGAAAAGCTTTGGAATTGTTTCTTTGCAGGACCAACATGTACCAACTCCAGGTACAGCATCCAACATACTACTGAAACCTGGGGATACACATGGAGCTTCCTCTGGCCCAGCACTCATGAGGACTCATATCTTCTTTCATAGCCTTTCAGCCATGGGAGTTCATAGAAATTGCTCACATCCCTGTCAGCTTGTCCACCATAAAGCACAGCTACATTCAGCATTGAAGACAGGAATTTGCATCTAAACGTGGTGTTTAGTTTGGTGCATCCATCACCATCACCCAACCAAAGCAAGGGTTCACAGCACCTCCCACCACTACAATCTCTGGGGACGGTACAGTGAGTGCTACTAGATGTACCCTCATGTTTGAGCTCTTGGTAAACACAGCCCATAGGACCTTTTCTGATTTTTTAAACAAGTGCCTTTGAGGACCCCAGCTGCAGCTCCCCAGCGTGAGGATTGATGTGGAGGGGGCACAACATCACCCACATTCGTGCAGTGTGAGCAGCAAAGAAGAAAACATCTGTCTGTGGTTGCGTGACCTCTTAGACAATGATTTACTGAGATTACTGCTGACCAGAGCAGACCGTGCAAGATCAGTTATCTGCAATGCTTTTCCATGCAGAGCAGTCCCTACGGTTAGAGGGAAGGGTAGAGATTGCAGCCAGGCTGCAGCTGCTCTGAGGTGTCCCTCTCTGGGCACCCTGCAGCTCTCCAGACTCATGCCTGATTGAGGTGGAAATTTATCTAAACCCCACAGTGGCAAAAATGACTAAGACCCTAAGGCTGAGAGGGAGAGCAAGCACCTAAGTCACCCATATTGCCCCAAGCCCAGCCAGCAGGCCCCCTTGCAGCATGAGTCACCCCAGTGATTGCATAGGAACATTTCAGCATTGTCAACAAAGTCGTAGTGTGAATGTTTTAGAAACAAAAGGTAGATCGGAAGCCAAAAAACTCCAAACCAAACCAACCAAAACCAGTATAAACTTTTATTTTACAAATCCTGTCCCTTATTGCCTGGTGCTCAGGTCAGCACTGTGATTAAATGCTTGTGTTAAGCTCATCCCGTAACTCCATTCCTGCACTTGCCAAGCAGCCATCTGTGTTTCCTTGGGCATTTGCATTCTGTGCCCAAATCCTGCTGTTTGCATGGGAATATCATTAAACATGAGCAAACCCAAGTGATTTTACACTCTCCTCTCCCAGTGCAGAATTGCACTCTGCTGTAAATCCCACTCTTTCTGGCTGCCCTCTCTGCAGGAGGCTGCTTTTTCCAGAACAAAACGTTTCCCAGAGGCAACATGACCTACCCGCCTGTGTTTTTTCAACTCCAATTTATAGCACTTCTTGAAGATTAAAATCAGAGATGGCTTAGACTTGGTACATGTACCTTCTTGATCTGAAGGGGGTATCACACAAACCAGACTGGGCTGGAGCCAACTGATGCACAAAACCCACCAACCAGAGCCACTACCTTCAGGAAGAGGCAACCTGGGCCACACCTGCATGTTTGTCCTGTGCTTGAGAAGCAGCAAATAGAAAATGGGACAAAAAAAGGACAGACAGTTATAGTACATCTTCTCCTTGCACTTCTCCCTTGTGGTTATTATATTCTTCCAGATCAATGGTTAATTGGATTCAGACCATTTTTCTTCTCCTTCCTGCTACTGGCACTGTAAACCATCTATCACACACCTGAGCACTGGAGTCACCTTGCTGCAGGCCATCCAACATCAAGCAGCAGGAGAGGATTTGATCCTGCTACAGCTCTGCCGTAGGGACAAAAAAAAAAAAAAACCCAAACACTACCAGGCAGAACTTCATAAAAATACAACTTCAAAGCAGCCCCAGCAACCAGCTCTTCCCGACCCCCTCTCCAAGGCAGGTTTTATTATGATGCTAATGTGCACCCTGTCTGCACAACAGACTTCACTAAATCTCATTCCAAATATAAATTGCAGCTACTTTATTTTTAAATGTGCTGATAGCCATGCTCAATGATTTAATTCCATGTAACTTTCATGGGCTTTTTTTTTTTTTCTTCTTTTTTTAATGCAATTCTGAGCTGAAAAGAAATAATCTCTTACCACATTGTGAAATCTGGATTTCTGCCAGTTTCCTTAAACCAGCTACAATTTGTGCCAATTCAGTAATTTTTAATTACAAATTCTTTATTTTTCTGCTTAGACTACTTTTTAAAACACAGTTCAAACAGATACAATTACAAATTCTTCTTTTTCTATCCAAGATCCGTTCTTAGCAAGAACCCACTGCTTACACAGAGACATTTGCATTTCTTCCTGGTGTTCCAAAGTGCTTTACATAAAACTTGCAATTATATTTAATCATAAAACATGGCATTACACTGGGTCATATATTTAGCTAATGACAGTATACTTTCCTCAAAATTAAAAAATAACAGGCAAAGTAAGCAATGTGTGAGAAAGCAAATGTGTTGTAGTATCAAATTAAGTATGCAGAGAACGCTCCAATAACAACCAAGTACAGAGCACACAGAGTCACTGTGCTCCTTAGCTCTAGGTACATGGCTCGAGCAACTCAGCCACACCAGTCTGTCCAGTAAAGCCTTTTCCTCATCCTGCATCACCTGATGGTTTTCTGCTTGCATTTGTTAATGGTTTCTAATAGCCTAAGCTGGGTTATCTCACAGCTACATAGTATCAGCCTTGCTGGAGGCAGGATGGACTGTAATGGAACAGAAACCTTGAAAATTACTTCCCTGTATTTTAACCAGATTTAGGAAGGAAGAAGGGCACGAAAGGTTGAGGCGATTTGGGGCTCTGTAGCCTGGAGAAGACTGAGGGAGAATCTTCTTGATGCTTATAAATACTTAAAGTATGGGTGTCAGGAGGATGGGGCCACTCTTTTTTCAGTGGTGCACTGTGACAAGGTAAGAGGTAACAAGCACAAACTGCAGCACAGAAAGTTCCACTTAAACATGAGGAGAAACTTCTTCACTTTGAGGTTGGCAGAAAACTGAAACAGGGTGTGCAGAGAACTGGTGGAGCCTTCATCTCTGGAGTCATTCCAAACCTGCCTGGACGCCATCCTCTGCAACCTGCTTTAGCTGACACTGCTCTGCCAGGTGACTAGGTGATTTCCAGAGGTCACTTCCAACCCACTGTTCTGTGATAACAACTAAACACATCTTAATGAAAATACAATCGCCAACAAACAGTAAGGACAAAGGTGCTGGAGGGAAGTGCCACATGCAGCTGCTGCATTCAATAGCAATAATGTTCCTAAAGAGGCAAACAGGCTCAGCTAGTGCTGTCCAGAAGTGGGGGTCACCCTGGGGGGTCACTCTTTTTGAGGACGATGAGAACTTTTAAGAAAACAGTTGGAAGAGAAGAATGGAAGGAAGGGAACAACGCCTAGCACAAGAACATCCCACAGTACAACTACACCTACTGGTTGCAGTGCAAGTGGTTCAGTCTATTTCCAGATCACTGTCCTCACTGTAACATGCAGATGGATTATGTATGGAAGTCAGGAGCACTAGGTCTTTTTCTGGAAGCAAGCCACACTCCTGCAGAAAAGCCTCCAGGTCTACAGCAAAAAAATCTTCTCCGAGCTGGTCAGTGATTCGCACAAAATTGCCGATGAGCTCCCCGGCCTTATAGATCAGCAAGGCTGGCAGAGCATTGTTAGTGAAGCGAGCGCTGGCACCGATGAGCGAACTCTTGACTCTGCAAAACTTAACTGTTGGATACTCAGCAGCCAGGCAGATCATGCAGCCATTTAGAGATTCAGTGCCAGGGATATCATCTTCATAAATATGGATCATGATCAGTGTGCTCTTATGCTCTTTATCAACGGTGTCCAAAAATGCTTCTCCACTGGTAATCTCAAAGACCTGTTTGAACTGCTGTCCACTGTACAACTGCTGCCTCATTTCCTCCATCCGCTGCTTCCTGTACCGCTGTAAAAACTCCTCATCATCTTCGTCATTGTGAATCATGTTGTATTCTTGTAATGTCATCTAAAAAACACAAAGAGACAAGGGAAAAGATCTGCATCACTATATGGGTCACTTATATAATGTGAACTGAAATCAAGAGGATTTATATGGGGCACTCATCTTTAAGAACAGCAAACTGCCAGCCATGAAAGCTCAAGCACCCTCTGTATTCTGCTCCATTTTGATCTCATTAGAAGCCATGTCCAGGGACAACAGTGATTTCAGCTCTGGGTATTCTAGTTCCCACAACCTACACTAATAGCATGAGTGGCTGCTCCATGTTCCCACCTTAAATCAGGTGGCTATGTGCCTTCACTGAATCATAAGGTTGGGATACCATGTCTCAACTAAGTCTATCTTCTTCATCAACTTTTTTAAATTTTTCAGCTTGTGTCAACTAAATGTGTTATCTTGTCCGCAAAACTAAAATTAGCTTCATTTCCTTTGTTAAACATATTTACATAGCACAATGTATAGGAGAGTGTGGCCAACTTTCATCACCTGAAAGCAAGAAACATCGTCTGCTGATTAGTAACTTCTCTGACTAGAACTGTAGGAGCTACTTACACAGCTCAGTCAATTAAGACCATTCACTACTTCCAGCAGCTAAACATAAAAAACAAATTCTCATCATCCACTTGCTAAATTCAAAGTGAAAAAAGGACTCCTATTTCTTAGTTTCAACAAGAAAGGCAAAGAGAGATTCATTGGTTTGCTGTACAACTCTTCATATCAGTCCCCTGAGGTTGACTATTTGATAAAGGAAATCTGCAGAAAGGATTTGGACTTTTTGTACAGCTCTTAAACTGCTTTGAGTATCAACTGCTTGAACATCACTAAAATGCAAAATAATTAAACTTGACAATACTTGACAAATACAGCTACAATGCACCTCTTACACTGCTGCCGTGTCCCCATTAAGTGATCAGATCTACTAACAGAACACAGCTTCCTATCTGCTTCCCGTGCACAAGCAAGTGAACTGCAAATGTCAAATATTTCAGTGGTCTTTTAATTGTTTTGTGCCATGCTACCTTTCCATTGATTTTTTCCTGAAGCTCTTTCTGTTTGTGCTTATCAGTTTCTTCATCTAAATGAGATCTACACGTCATAGATAACTTTTTAATGAGTCGTTCCATCTCTCTGCGCTGCTCCTGCCGCTGTTCAGTTTCCAGTTGCTTAAATCTTCGCCAGTCATTAATGACTCCCTTGGGACCTAAAATTAAATATGCAGGCATCTCTTATCAAAGGGTAATAAAACGACATCTATGATTAGCAGTTCAGGTAGTAAATTATAGCCCAGCAATAAAATAGCTGCTGCCATAAACTTTCTGCATATTGTGCAAAATGTAGAAATGAAGCAATTTGCCACTTATGCTTACTCATCCTTAAGCTTCTATTTTTTAATTATTATTAATACTTATCTAACTAGGCTACTCTCATAATTGTCCCAAAGATTACTCCAAAGATCTGTGCTCTTGAAATAGAGCCACCCTCGAGAATTCCTCTATTGTTAGCATAGCTTTTATAAGAACAAAAATAACCACGGGAAGGTATAATTAAGTTTTCCAACGCTGTGGTACAGAAGCACATTCTGTGAGGTACAGTAGCGTTAGGTCTTACAGACTGCAACTTGCTGTTGCTTCGATGCTGGAGCCCAGGGGTTTTATTTTTTCAGGTCCTCTCTAAGTATGCCACATCGGTACTAGAATTTTTCTATTCTTCCTTCAGGTGAAAGACTTTTCAGCATTCTCAGAGAAACAATAAAGCGCAGAGAGCCAGTCTTTTATAAGAACAGAAGAAACATCCTCTGGATTACACCAACGATCCACAAAGGCTTTTATTGTGTCTGACACTGGCAGTAGAGAATGCTGTTTTGGGAAAGTCCTGCCACACTCTGTCTATTCCTCATGTATTCATTCAGCAACTACTGGTTAGTGGTTAACAACTGTGTGGCTTACAGAAAATAAACAAATGTCTATCAACCAAACTGTACCAATCAGCTTTGTATGCAAAGCTTAACTGCTTTATACTGGATGCTGAAATCTCTCAGCAAAGTCAAACACCAAAACAGCACCAGCTATTAAAAATACAGTTAGACTACAGCCAGGAAATGATCCATCTCAGACTCAAGGAGCATAAAATTGGGACTTCAGTTTTGAAAAGTTTTAGAAAAACACACAAATTGCCCCATAAGCAGAGAATTTACATAACAGTTAGTCTGAAATGATAATACCTGTGTTGACTGCACTGCCATCACTGCTAAGCTCTACTTCCCCAACGCTTTCAGGAATAGTACTTTCCCCTTCTTTATCTTCTTTCTCACTGTCTTCATCCTCACCCTCACTACTGCTGTAGTAATACTGGAGCTTCTCACCAAGCATTTTATCATCCAAAGTAGTCATTCTGATCTAAAAAATAAATAAAGTAAATATAAAATTAATATTTTGATTTTGCAGTGTGAGATACCACTCACAATGACACTGGTAGTCCTTTGCTTCCTCGGAGCAATATTTTTAGTCACCTAAAAACAGTTTATAATCTGCTATCAAATACACTACAGTGCAGTGAGTTAGTTCTTGGCCACAATTCAAGTTAAGTAAAACCTTTATGAACAGATCTACTTTCAGAGCCACTAGTGCAGAAACAGTCTATGTGTGCTCTCACTCATGGGGAATTGATTTTCTAACCCTGGCTGAATGAGGAAATCTGATCAGGTTCGCTCAGCTCTATGACACTGATTTCCCTGTTACTGAAATTCACATTTCCAGTACTGTTTACATTATTTTAACAATGATTCCTCTGAGATGAAAAATGACCGAAGTAATTAATCAAATTAAAATGTTCTGACCTTTATTCCTTTGCAGTCTTTCAGAAACAAGTTTCTATCAAAACCTGGGAGAAGAAATTGTAGATTACATCCATTTAGATTTTCAAAGACACTTTTGCAGCAATCTAGCACACTGACAGCAGAACAGTTTCTCTGCCAACCGCTGCCAGGTTCTGCAAGAGTTAAAACCTGATGAAGCAGATTAGGGAGGGGGTGGCCAGATGGCCTAGGATTACGGAGATTACTCCTCGGAGCTCCGCAGAGGACGTGGCCGAGCAGCCCGAGCTGTAGCGGGGCCAGGCTCAGCCGCAGCCATGCCTGGGCACGGCTTCACTGCAAAGCGGCGGGTGCCGAACGCGGCTCCTCCCCAGGGCACCAGGCGGTGCAAAGGCACAAAGCAAAACAGTTCAACAGGAAAGGCCGAGGGCGCTGAACGCCCGTTCCCAGCCGCATCTCGGCTCGGCCGAGCCCGCTCCCCTCCTCTCGCTTCCCTTCCCGGTCTCCCACACGCCACCGCCCAGTCTTTTTCCCCACAGGAGCTTCAGGCTCCCGCCTCAAGATGCGCCCTCCGGTCCCCGCCCGATGGTCCAGCGAGCCCCACCGTCCCCAGCACCCTCACCACTTCGGTCCCGGCCCCGTTGACACCCACTCACCCGTACCCCGCCACCTTCCGGGGACGCC